>SKCR01040855.1:0-197100 GCA_019454045.1 Zanthoxylum bungeanum | reverse complement strand
ATTAAAACAAAAAGGAGAATGTATGTGATTTCAATCCATGTAATACTATGAATAATGCCGAGTTGGATTTTGAATGTTCAAAGCAACCATATAAAAAAAATAAAAAATATTATGAGGCTGGGAATCTTTTTGGTCAAAAAGATAGAAATTAGATTGTTCTAAAGTTTTTTAACTAAGAAGTGGGACAGGTAGCTGAAGAATTTCTTAAGAGGTTTTTAATTTAGGATTTCGAGGAACTTAATTACCGTGGGGCTGCCATTAAATTGATGGCATGCCCATCATGATCACAAACTCCTGGTTATAGGAGAAGGGTTTTCAAGTTATCGCAATATCTTGTTTAAACTCCACAACCCTTTAACCCTTTAGTACTAGGTTCCTTCCAACATATAAGAAAGAAAACAAGGGACTAAATTAAGGGTTATCCGATTTTGCTTGCGTATAATAAGATTCTGTTTGAGAGTATTTAAAATCATAGTAAAAATATTTTAAAACTAAAATAGTTGAAATTTATTGATAATATATTCAAATATACTAGTTAAGTAATATTCTTAAACTGACTCAAATATTGTATGTATAAACACATTAAGTACATAAGTTTGTTAGCATAACCAAAAAAAGAAGTAATTACCAGTAACAAAAAGTCTGTTTCTAAGAATAAAACTATAATGAAAAAAGCAATAGGCACGATAGGCACTCTCCTATAATAAAAAAAAAATTATAAATTTAATCTGGATTTTGAAAGATATATACTGGTATGCAAATTTAGATGAAAATGTTAAGGAAAAAAATGAACTAGGGTCAACAGTAATGTTGTTAATTTCAAGGGCATAGCTACAGTGCCTTGGTACCCATATATAGGGGGAACTGAAGTTGAAACAATGGTCATTAAACTTGAAACAGAGAGCAACGAACTTGAAACTTCTAGTATGAATATGAAACTTGTATTAATTTTAAGTTTAATGGTAGAAGTTTTAAGTTTAGTAGCCCTTATTTCAACTTTAATATTCCGGATTTCAACTTCAATAATATGACATGGTATCGGAATACATTAATAAAACCCTAATTTGAAAGGGAGTTTTTGATCAGTGTTGGACAAAATGGGCAGAAAATTGGTGAGTAAATTAAGGAGTTAATGTAAAAACTAATGATACTCATGAGTAGGAATCCAATGACATATATATGGTAATTAAAACAAATTAAAGCTAATTTTTAAGAATATGTGGGACAACAAAATTATGTAAGTAGGGATACCACCACGGATTCTCAAGAAAATAATTCGATGTCTCAACAATCCTGATTGTGCCATTTTGTTTTAATAATTGAGAGGGACTTCAAAACAAACAAATACAAAATGTCAATTAAACGTGTATATTCTGGCAGCTGAGTGCCTGATTTTGGAGTGTATTAAAAGTATGAGATAGATGAAAAAGGTATTAAAAACATATATACTTATTACCTTCTCCTTTGAAAATTTATCTAAAATGTGATATACAACAATAAGCAGAATCAATACCTTGCATAAAACTCCACAATATCCAGTGGTAGCCTGACAGTTTCTACCAAATGGTAATTTATGAATAATATACATAATTTTTAAGGATTGTTATTTCATGCTCAGGGCATATATTTGCTCGATAGTACTAGGTATCTTTGAGATCAAGAAAAGGGTTTAAAGAGGTAGGAAAGGAACTTACCCAATTTATTGGCTTCAGGTTTTTTAATTTCTTGACCAAAATCTATATATGATTTATTCTTCAGTCTCAAAAGTAAATTGCTTGAGCTCCTAACAAGATATCAAGAATTTTTTGCAATCCACAAGATAGAGCTCCGGAACTTGAAGGCGAAAATTGAAACCTTGGAGTTATTGAGGGCCTGAAAATAGTTAAGTCATCATAACATTATATGACTTTACAGAAGGAATGCAATTTGTAATTGAATTAATAAGAAATTTTTATATACTATGGGACAAAGACTAGGAATAATATTATATATATATATATATAAAAAAAAAAAGGATTGTACATAATGCATAAGATTCTTGCTACAAGCATACACAATGTCCTTTTTATCATGAAGGTAGACTATTCTCAGAATTCAAATCTGTGACAAATATATTATAAGTTAACATTTTTATTGTGTTAGGCACGATTTTCAAGAATAATATAATATGTAGAGGAGAAAAAAAAAAAAAAAAAAAAAAAAAAAGAAGAAGAAATTGCCTACCTGTGAATTTGGTCACACATTGGCAATTTTGAACAATTGGGATATGGCATTATTATGATGCGTTTGCGAATTTATAAATATATATTTTGTTTTTCATATCAAACTTTGTCCTAAAGCCTACTTGTATTATAAGTAGCTTCAAATCATTTGTGGGTATAATATATATAATAGAATGCCAATGCAGACAAAAGGATCTGATTCAAAACAAAGGTAATTCATGTAGCATTATTAAAGAAAGAGAGATTCAAATATATAATGCAAATTAAAAAGTACATGTAAAAACAGACAAAGGAGCAGAATGAAAAAGTTAATATATCCTTTTAACATGTAATATCTTATTAGCAGTAGCTGATTGTATTATACCACCTACAAACAAACAACCTGAATAAGCATTAATTTGTTTTTTTCCCACTTACCCAAGATCTTCAATTGCATTTATTATGAAATTTGCATTATATGCAATGACTTGTCCATCCATGGTGAGCACAAGATCGTGTAGAATCCTAAAAGAGCTAGCTAAGGAATAAGGACTAGGAAAATAAAACGGTTAACATCGTAATTAGTGTATAAGACTCATGTTATAAACAGAGTTTTATCTATGTTTTTTCAGGAAGAGACAATTTCTAAATTTTGAACCCATAAATATGAGAAATTCTTTAATACCACAGTTTTATGAGTGATATAATACCACCAAACAATATATAATTTAGAACATATGTGAGTTATGTCACTACTACAATAATAGGAATAGCCAACACTTTAAAAGAAATCGGTTTACCAATTAATCAATTTGATAAGTAAAAGATATCTGTTTTATTTTAAACCGTCTTCTTTTGCAATAGAATTTAAATCACTTTTAAATACAATCAGTTTTAACAACGGTTTTAGTTTATAAACAAAATTATTATTTATTAGTTTTTTTTTTACTATTTTAGCACGAGAGGCTAGATAATATTGAGTTAATACATGGGCGACATGGTATTACTGTTGTATACTAAATTTTTTTGATAAACAGATAATAAATTAACACTTAACTATCATGTTAGGCCAACACATATGCAAAAATAAATAATTATAATGTGAATTTTCATATGAGAGAGACATTGTATGTTCTATTTTTATAATTGCATCCAACATTGATTGTTTAACATGTTAAGGTAAAGTGGTAATTCTGTTACTATGTCTTTTCCTTTATAAAATAACTACTTTGCAAATTAGGGTTTTGAAGTCCTTCACCCTCAATTAGGGTTTTGAAGCCCTTCATGGGGCCTAAATTTAAAAAACAAATGTACACACAATTTGTCAACTATATATATATATATATTCACACAGTGTTTGATAATTTCACTGTATAGATCTAGCTTCTAATAGCAGAATTAATATAAATATTTATTATTAAAAAAGAAATAATTACCATGTCCAAGCTTAGTTTATTGCATAGGAAAATTTGAACTGTGATCAACGTTATCCTTTGTTGATGCCAATCTCTTCTTCTTTTCATCTTATAAGGAATTCCTCGAGCCTTAGCTTGAGAATCCCTCACTTCACGCAAATAAATCCTTATAGCACCACTTGCAATGGGTTTGTTTCGGGCAAGCCGCCGTTTTCTTCATAAGCAGCCCTAAGCCGGCCGATAAGAGCATCAAGGCTACCCCAAGCTTGCTTAAGAGGGCAAGAACAAGGCATTGGTGGCTCAGGCTGGCCAAAGAAAACACACCCTTGTAAGTGAACTTTAGTCTTGCCAAATTGGTCTAGGTACCGGAGAAAATCAAGAACATGATTCGAATTGCACTGTGAAAGTGCCACCGGAGGCCTATGGTTCCTCAAGTACTGACCAAAAGTGTTCCAGTCTCGCCTTTTTTGTGACTCATATCGGCTAAGAGGAGCCGGAGTTTGCTGATCAGAAGCAGCAGCAGCCATAGCTATCGGCATCGGAGATGATCTTGATGATGATGATGATGATCCTTCAGCTACATCTTTCCCTTTGTTTCTTGACATGTTCACTTAATTAGCTAAGCTCAAAGCTTAGAGGAAGATGAAATTTAAAGAATCTTTGAGTTTTAATTTTCTTTTAATGAGGACAAAAATGAAGATCACATCATGGGGATAATGAGGAGACACGTTATGGGTCCTATCAAAGTGCTTTAGCTCTTCATTTTTCTTCTTATAGCATTATCAAGTGACCTGGTATATTTACATGCGGTTGGTTGTGGTTTTAAAATATGGTTTAAAATTAGGATTTCAAATTTAATAAAATTTTAATTTGTAAATATATAATATGATTTTTAATTTTTTAATTTTTTATTGGTAAATATTATATTTTATAAACTCGTCTGAGACCTCTTTAGAACAACTGAGGGCAGTGTCTTAAACATTATTCCCTTCCTTTAATTGTACTATTAGCAATATAACAATTACTTTTTTCTATTATATTATAATTGTGCTTCCATCATCTTCGCAATCATCTGGCTTTACATTAGCTTAATTAGCACTATGGTTTAAATCTTGGTTAATGAATCTTCTGCAAATAAGCTGAAGAGAGAATGACAGTTTCCGATATTTCTCCTTTTTATTAATTAGATTCCAATTATTTTTAATAATTTAAAAAATTATTAATAAAATCTATTTTATGAGCACTAATTCAAAAAAAATAAAGGATTACTTCCTAACTGTTGTAAATTAGATGGTCCTCTACACTTGTCTTTTATGTTTTAGCTTATCCACATTGATTAGGGATAATAATATTAACCTAAACTATCTCTATAAATAGAGAGTAAATCTTGTATAATTGATTCATTCAAAAATCAATAAGAAAAGAAGCTTGCAGCTTTACAAGGACTCTTGAAAATGTCAAGTCTCATAAACATGCAAATTCTCGCACTCGAAGTTTCCGGAAGAAACTATCTCTCATGGGTTTTGGATGCCAAAATGCATTTGCGAGCAATGGGTCTCGAAAGCACCATAAGCCAAGGAAATCAAACATCCCTGCAGGATAAATCAAAGGCTATGATCTTTCTTCGTCATCATCTGCATGAGAGCCTGAAAGCTCAATACCTGACAGTTGAAGATCCATTGACTTTATGGAATAATCTGAAAGAGAGATATGACCATGAAAGGAATATCTTCCTCCATAGAGAAAAATATGAGTGGACAAATCTAAGGTTACAGGACTTCCAAAAGGTTTCAGACTACAACTCTGAGCTGTTTCGCATAACCTCATAGCTGAAATTGTGTGGTGACAATATCACTAAAGAAGACATGCTTGAAAAAACACTCACTACCTTTCATGCATCCAATATGATTCTACAACAACAATATCGGGAGCGTCGCTTCAGAAAATACTCAGATTTGATATCTTGCCTCCTAGTTGCTGAACAAAATAATGAGCTACTAATGAAGAATCATGAATCACGACCAACTGGATCTAAGCCATTCCCATAAGCGAATGCAAATACACATACGAATAATGAACGTGGTCGGGGAGGTAAAAGAAGACACGGAGGGCATGGTTATCGCCCCCGTGGTGGTCATAATAACTCAGGACAACAAAACAAAAATGATGGACAACACAAGAAGTGGAATGTCTATAAAAGAGATAATAAAGAATATGGTGCAGAAAAGAAATCTACGAAAAATAATAATGATCAAATTTGTTATCGATGTGGAGGAAATGGACATTGGTTACGTATCTGTCGTGCAGATGACCATTTAGTAGAGCTATACCAAGCATCCAAGAAAAAGGAAAGGAAATGAGATTGAAGCTAACTTTATCAATGATTCAGATCCAGTAGATCTCACTCATCTTGATGTCTCCGATTTCTTCGAGGACCCAGAGGGAAGGATTGATCACCTGATTGGCGATGGAAATGTCCATCGTGACTAAACTTTTAATTTTATATTTATTTTATGAATGGTTTAGGAATAATGAATTTTATTTCACATTTTATTACAATTTTATTTGAATAATTTTTATCACATCAGATGTACTTTATTTCATAACTTTTACTTGATTTCTAATATGAACTTTGTTTACAAGGATATGGATCCTACAAATAAATTATCTATTTTGGAAAATAAATGTGGGGATGTATGCTTGGCTGATAGTGCAACCACACACACTATCCTTCGAGATAGAAAATATTTCTTGGACGTACAATTACGTGAAGGAAAGGTAAACACTATATCTGGTCCTGTAGACCTAATTGAAGGCTTTGGAAGAGCCATAATCTTATTAGCAAGTGGAACAAAATTATACATTGAAAATGCTCTATATTCAGGCAGGTCCAGTAGAAATCTGCTAAGTTTCAAAGATATTCGCAGAAATGGGTATCATATTGAAACTTTAGATGAAAACAAAATAGAATATATATGTATTACCAAAAATATCTCAGGTAAGAAATATATATTGGAAAAACTTCAGGCTTTCTCATCTGGATTGTATTTGTCAGAATGTATGCCATAGAGCTACATGTGATGTAAACGGTTTTCTATGTTTTTGAAATAAAATCATGCATTATTCATTTATCAAATTGTTTGTTTAATTTTCGCATATTATATATCATCTTAAATACCCTAGATTACTTATGTGCCTTCAGACTTAGTGTATGAGTGTCATACACAAGAGGATTTAAGTCTAAAGTTAGTAATCTTAAATAGTCCATAGAGAGCAAACAAAGTGGGTACTTTGTTTGTGGTTTATCTATAGCTGCGGTCCATTCTATATTTGTATGGCAATCTTGATCCGGATAGTCCATGTAGAGACATGAGAATGGAGGCACCTTGTATGATGCGATCATATAGGACTGGACCCAGATGGAAATGACATTCTTATAATATATGTTAAGCTAAGAAAGTCATTTCAATCTACTAGATGGTAATATATGGGTTGATCTTAATCCTGAGTGTACTACGAACTCCTGCATGGCAGGCTGTGTCCTTTAATTTACAAAGGTGAGGTTGGTGTAGCAGTCCTGACCAATAGCTACGTACTTTGGGGGCACAGTTTATCTTGTAGCTGGGAACAGTTTACATAGACATGGAGTTCACTTCTTCTTGCGAGAAGTAGATGAGTATCTTTCTTAAGGGTTGATTCGGTACTTGAACGATTTGAGCGCTCTAGTCTTTCTATTACGAATAGAAAGATTAATATTCATAATAGATGTATTATCATTGTACACATAAAAATATGTTTTTATGTTATTTAAAATATTTAAATTAAAATATGATATGCATAGAAATCAATTAATTAGATTAATTGGATTTATGGTTTAAAATTTGAATTCTAATATATTGGGCTTAATTGGTGCATAATAAATTCCATTGGTATATAGGATGGAAACCCGGATATAAATTCCATAGCCGAATCCGAATGGACGGTAATATGGTCTGCACTCGGGATACAATTCCACGTACCATTGGATTTTATAACGCACTAAGATTTATTAAAATGTTTAATTAAAATTTTGACCTTTTAGAATTTCATAAATTTTAAACTTATTAGTGTCTAGTATTTTAAGAGTTAAAATATAATAGCTCACTAATACCACTCTAATTAAATTAATTTAATTGAGTAAAACTATTAGTAGAGACTAATGAAATATTAGTGATACAATTTTAATAGTTAAAATTAATTAGCTCACTTATGACAAACTAGTGTAAATAAAAATTATGATTTAGCCGCCATAAATTTATCCACACTAGTTAAAATAAAATATTAGATATTTTAGATAGAAACCTTAATTTTTAAAATAATGAGTGGGAGAGGGATATACAACAGTATATCCCGCGATCTCCGTTGTTAGTCCAAAAATGTGAGATTCAAAAGGCGCCTCTAGACGGCTTTGTTTTTGTCGCCCTACGGATGGTGTCCATTTGAGTCAATATCAGGTTTGGGTTCCGAGAGGATAGGGATTCTAGATGTATCTTGTGAATTGACCTACCCTACGGCGGCACTTCACTAATTAAGTCCAAGAATCCCGAAATGACGGGTTACACTCACAAAGGAATTATTAACTGTTAATAAAATTCTTTGATAAAATAAAACGGTAGTTGTTTAATATAGGAATAAGAGTTATTCCCGCATATATTAAATTGACTGAGATTGTCTCGATCTATCATGCAAGTACTTGACCTACCCTACGTCGGCACTTACTTGTGGGATGACATATTTCCGTGGCATAGTAATTCTCTTAGGTTTCTAATTCATTATTCATGGTTCATGCATCATGTTTAATTTTATGCCAAAATTATTTGATGATTTCAATATGCGATGAATGAATATTAAATGCATGTTTATTTTATTTTTCAGCCATGGTTTCGCTAATTATTTCCATACTCTCAAACGATAAATTAACGGGAGAAAACTATGTTAAGTGGAAAAGTAACATGAACGCTATCATGGTCTGTGAAGACCTAAAGTTTGTCCTGACGGAGGAAAATCCTCCCGAGCCGGCCAAAAATGCTGGCCAAGCTATGCGCTATACTTACCAGAAATGGGTCACAGCAAATGAGAAAGCTCGCTGCTTCCTGCTAGCAGGGATGTCTGAGGTTCTTGCTGCAAAGCATGAACCTATGGCTCTAGCATCTCAGATGATGGAGTCATTGCAGGGCATGTTTGGGCAGCCTTCGGAGCGTCAATGCCATGAGGCCATGGTCTCAGCGATGACTGCTAGGATGAAGGATGAGACATCAGTCCGAGAGCACCACTTGAGGATGATGACCTATCTCAACACTGCTGAAACCCATGGAGCTCGTATTGACGAGTGTAGCCAGGTGACCATGATTATGGAAACTCTTCCGAAGAGTTTCCTGCAATTTAAAAGCAACTATGTTATGAACAAGTTGACTTTTACTTTAACCCAACTACTTAATGAGCTCACCCATTACGAGTCCATGCTTGTGGATCCTCGTAAGTCCAGTGCAGAGGAAAATGTTGCCGAGTCTTCTAAATCTACAAAGATGAAGAAGAAAAACACTGGGAAGGCTAAAAGAGTCTTCTAAATCTGCAAAGATGAAGAAGAAAAACACTGGGAAGGCTAAAGGAAAGCCCATGAAGAGAAGAAAAACAAGAAAGGCTCCAAGGATGCCAAGCCCAAAGGAAAATGTTTCCACTACAACAAGAATGGGCATTGGAAAAGGAACTGTCCTAAATACCTTGCTGAGCTGAAGGAGAAAAAGGAAACAGATAAATATGATTTACTCGTTATTGAATCTCTATTAGTGGAGGATGATAAATCCGCTTAGATTGTTGATTCTGGAGCCACTAATCATGTTTGTTCTTCTTTGCATCTACTTGATTCATGGAGGGACCTTGTTGAATGTGACTACACCATGAGGGTCGGGACAGGGGATGCCGTTTCAGCAAGAGCAGTGGGAGTTTCCAGTTTAAATTTTATTAATAATAGTTATTTAAATTTGAACAATGTGTTATTCATTCCTAGTTTTCGCAGGAATTTGATTTCTGTTTCTAAACTTTTGGATGATGGTTATTCAGTTTCTTTTAATAGCAATTCGGTTATTATTGGTAGAAATGAATTAACAATATGCACAGAAAACTCAAAAAACAACTTGTATGTGTTAAGACCGTTAACACATAGGTCACTGCTCAACACTGAAATGTTTAAGGTTGAGAAACCTAAAACTAAACGGCCAAAGATTTCTCACGATGACACATATCTATGGCATCTTAGACTTGGTCACATCAACCTTGACCAGATAAATAGATTGATAAAGAACGGAGCCTTAAACCAGTTAAAGCTCGGGACTCTACCAGTTTGTGAATCCTGTTTAGAAGGAAAAATGACCAAGAGACCTCTTACTGGAAAAGGTTTAAGAGCCAGTCAACCACTTGAGCTAATACATTCGGACGTTTACAGACCGATGAATGTAAGAGCTCGAGGTGGTTATGAATACTTCGTCACATTCATTGACGATTACTCAAGATATGGGTATGTCTACCTAATGCATCACAAATCAGATACCTTTGAAAAGTTCCAAGAGTATCGTGCTGAGGTTGAGAACCTATTAGGTAAGACAATCAAAACTCTACGATCAGATCATGGAGGGGAATACCTCGACAGAGATTTTGCGGAATTCTTAGTTAAGCATGGGATAGTATCCCAACTCACAGCGCCTGGAACACCACAGCAAAATGGTGTTGCAGAGATTAGAAATCGGACCCTACTAGACATGATGAGATCTATGTTTAGTTATATCTCACTACCTAGTTCATTCTGGGGATATGCACTGCAAACCGCAATGCATATCCTTAATGTAGTTCCATCTAAGTCTGTTCCTAAGACTCCCTTAGAGTTGTGGAATGATCGTAAAACTAGTTTACGATATTTCCGCATATAGGGGTGTCCAGCACATGTGCTGAAGAATAAGACTACAAAGTTGGAGCGACGTTCTCAGGTGTGCCTATTTGTAGGCTATCCTAAGGAGACTAGGGGTGGATTCTTCTACAGTCATGATGATAACAAAGTGTTTGTATCGAAAAATGCTACGTTTCTAGAGGAGGACTATATGAGGGAGTTCAAACCTCGAAGCAAAGTGTTACTCGAGGAGTTACTTGCTGGTTCGACCAGCACGCCATCATCAACGGAAGTTGACAAATACATAGCACTTTCGACATCTGATAGTCAGATGCAAGCTCGATAGAATGATCTACCGCCTAGACGTAGTGGGAGGGTTGTACGATAACCTGATCGCTACCTAGGGGTTGGAGAGGCACAAGCTGTCGCATCCAGCAATGGCATAGATGATCCATTGACCTACAGTAGTGCAATGGATGATTCTGACAAAGAGGAATGGCTCAAAGCCATGAACCTAGAGATGGAGTCCATCTACTCCAACTCGGTCTGGGAACTTGTAGACCAACCTGATGGGGTGAAACCCATAGGTTGCAAGTGGATCTATAAGAGGAAGAGGGGATCAGATGGGAAGGTACAGACCTTCAAGGCTAGACTAGTGGCCAATGGTTATACCCAGAAAGAGAGAGTTGACTATGGGGAAACTTTCTCGCCAGTAGCCATGCTTAAATCCATCCGCAGTCTTCTATCCATTGCCGCATATTATGACTATGAAATTTGGCAAATGGACGTCAAGACTGCATTCTTGAATGGAAATCTTGATGAAGTATCTATATGATACAACCAGAGGGGATCATCGCCCAAGGTCAAGAGCAAAAGGTTTACAAGCTGCAAAGGTCCATTTATGAACTCAAGCAGACATTTCGATCTTGGAATATAAGATTTGATACAACGATCAAGTCTTATGATTTTGAGCAGAATGTTGATGAGCCTTGTGTATACAAGCGCGTCATTGACGAGAATGTGGTTTTTATTATTTTATATGTCGATGATATTTTACTCATTGGGAATGATGTAAAGATATTATCAGACGTGAAAACCTGGCTAGCTAACCAATTCCAAATGAAAGATTTGAGAGAGGCCAGTTATGTTCTTGGGATTCAGATACTTGGGATCGCAAGAACTGACTGTTAGCTATGTCTCATACATCCTATATCGACAAGATCCTTGTGCGATTTGGGATGCATAATTCCAAGTAAGGCAATCTGCCTTATCGGCATGGAATTCATTTGTCAAAGGAACAATATCCTAAGACACCTCAAGATGGTGAGGAAATGAGACATATCCCATACGCCTCAGCAGTTGGTAGTCTCATGTATGCTATGTTATGCACGAGACCGGACATCTGTTTTGCAGTGGGAGTAGTCAGTAGGTTTCAGTCAAACCCAGGATTGGATCACTGGGTGGCTGTGAAACACGTTCTCAAGTATCTTAAGAGAACGAGAAATTATATGCTTGTATATTCCAGTGAGGATATGATCCTAAGGGGATATACAGACTCTGATTTTCAGACAGATGTAGATTCTAGGAAATCTACATCTGGATCAGTGCTCACCCTAGGTAATCTTGTATTGCTGACTCCACCATGGAGGCTAAATATGTAGCATCTTGTGAAGCAGCTAAGGAAGTAGTCTGGCTCCGTAAATTCTTGGGAGATCTGGAAGTTGTTCCAAATATGGATAGACCACTCACACTCTATTGTGATAATATTGGTGCGGTGGCAAACTCCAAAGAACCAAGAACCCACAAGAGGGGAAAGCATATAGAGAGGAAATATCATCTCATTAGGGAGATAGTGCAGAGAGGAGACGTTACCGTCATAAAGATTGCATCAGTAGAGAACCAAGCTGATCCGTTTACAAAAACCTTGCCGGCTAAAGTTTTTGAAGATCACCTAGATGGTCTAGGTTTATGTGACATGCCTCATTTGCTCTAGTGCAAGTGGGAGATTGTTGGAATGTATGCCCTAGAGCTACATGTGATGAAAACAGTTTTATATGTTTTTGAAATAAAACGATGCATTATTCATTTATCAAATTGTTTGTTAAATTTTCGCATATTATATATCATCTTAAATACCCTAGATTACTTATGTGCCTTCAGACTTAGTGCATGAGTGTCATACACAAGATGATTTAAGTCTAAAGTTAATAATCTTAAATAGTCCATAGAGAGCAAACAAAGTGGGTACTTTGTTTGTGGTTTATCTATAGCTGCGGTCCATTCTATATTTGTATGGAAATCTTGATCCGGATCATCCATGTAGAGACATGAGAATGGAGACACCTTGTATGATGCGATCATATAGGACTGGACCCAGATGGAAATGACATTCTTATAATATCCTTTAGCTAAGAAAGTCATTTCAATCTACTAGATGGTCATATATGGGTTGATCTTAATCCTGAGTGTACTACGAACTCCTGCATGGAGGCTGGCTTTGTCCTTGATTTACAAAGGTGAGGTTGGTGTAGCAGTCCCGACCAATAGCTACGTACTTTGGGGCACAGTGTCTTGTAGCTGGGAACGTTTTACATAGACATGGAGTTCATTTCTTCTTGCGAGAAGTAGATGAGTATCTTTCTTAAGGGTTGATTCAGTACTTGAACGATTTGAGCGCTCAAGTCTTTCTATTACGAATAGAAAGATTAATATTCATAATAGTTATGAATAAATCGTTCATTAGAGAATCAATTGTACTTAAGGTAAAAAATAATTAGAGGGGTATAACGGACATTATGACCCGACTCTAATTACGAGATACTCGTGAAGGGTCAATTCATATGTAATGACTATATCGGTGGACACCGACTTAGTTCGGCTTAATATATCATCTGCGGCAACGAGAGTGCAACTTCAGGTTTTTAGTGGAATAACCCGGAGTTAATAATTCGGAATATTTAATTAAGAGCTTAATTAATATTTCGAGATTATTGGAGCTCGGAACCGTAGGTCCATTTGGTCCCCGTGCTAGCTCAATATACTATAGCGGATTTAGCATAATTGGATAGTCCAATTATATACTAAAAAAGAATAAATATTATTAATATGATTAATAATATTAATAATATTAATTAAGTCACACTTAGAACTATATATTAAAAGTTAATATTGATTAATATAATAAATGATTATATGATAATTATTTATTGTTAATAATTAAATTATATATTATATAATTTAATGAAGGCTTAACTTTGAAATCCCAAATTGGGCTTTTGGAAACCCTTGGCATTAATTGGAAGTTACACATTTGAAAGGTAGTAACTATTTGATTTTGTAAATATCTCTTATTATGGAATTAAAGACTTGATGTTACAAATTTTTTTTTATTTATTCCTTGCATAGCCGAATTATCTAATGCAATAAGGGGAAGATTTGATTGTTTTGGAAACAATAAATCCTTGGCTTTGGTTTTAGTAATTACACCTTTTTGAAAAGGTAATAACTAATTATTTTTGTAACATATAATTCCTTTATGAATATTAATACATGTTACAAAATTAATGATAAAATTATGCCTTGGCCGAATTTCACCTTATGGGGAGGGGATTAGTTGATTTATTTGGAAATAATTTGACCTAAGTATAAAAAGAATGTTTGATTTTCTTTTGGCCTCTCTCCCATTCTTGCAATCCTAGGCATCTTCTTATTCTTCTTCTTCTTCTTCTTCTTCTCTATTCTCTCAAAAGTTGAGAAACACCATTGAAGAACAATAAGAAGAAAAACAAAACTAAGTGTGTTTGATATCTCTAAATCGTTTAGGGATTCGTTTTATGAGTGTAGCATACACTACTTTCCGTTGGTTACGAGTCATAACACGAAAGACTTTTTGGTGATGAACGAATCATCTTCTTCCTCTATTCTCTTAGGTCCGGCGTAGTGAGGCTTTGTATTGTTTTAATTCGGGTTATTGGGAAACACTTTGGGGATATTTTGGGGCTGAGTTGAGATTTTTTTTTGAGTGGAAAAATCAGATCTAAATCACCCTTGCAGTTCTTGCAAATTAGGGGCTGATTTGTGTGCAGTTCCGTTGTGTAACGGGTCCAAAACAGTCCAGTTTTTCACTGCAGTTCGGGGGCTATTCAGGGACTATTTTGGGGGTATTACGGGGACTGTTTCGGGGGTATTACGGGGCTGAAATCTTGTCCGAAATAGAAGTAAAGTTTCAGTATACCTGCTGGACAGATTCGGCAAAAGGAAAGGGAAAGCATAAAATTTTTTCAAGTCTGATCCGTGTGCCTAATCGCTTCCGCTGCGCGAGGAAAGCATTTCCTACAATATTACACAATCATAAATGGAATAGAAAGTCATATAGTGATGAACCAGAAGTTCAATAATCCAAAGATGTTTATGTTATGGCATAATCGTCTTGGTCTTCCCGGAGCTACGATTATGCGTAGAATAATTGAAAATTCCAATGGGTATAAATTAAAGAACCAGAAGATTCCATTGACAGATGAGATCAATTGCATTGCTTGTTCACAAGGCAAACTTGTGATACGCCCATCTCCATCTAAGATTGCCCTTGAATCCCCATCATTCTTACAAAGGATTCAAGGAGACATTTGTGGACCAATTCATCCACAAAGTGGACCTTTCCGTTACTTTATGGTTTTGATTGATGCATCTGCACGGTGGTCACATGTTTGTTTTTTATCCACACGTAACATTGCATTTGCCAAGCTACTTGCCCTGATGATTAAATTAAAAGCACAATTCCCAGATTATCCAATCAAAACCATACGATTAGATAATGCTGGTGAATTTACATCTAAGACATTTGATGACTACTGTACATCAGTTGGAATAGATGTTGAACATCCAGTTCCACATGTACATACACAAAATGGATTGGCAGAATCATTGATCAAGCGAATTCAGGTAATTGCACGAACTTTATTGTTACAATCTCAATTACCAATTTCTACATGGGGTCATGCTATACTACATGCAGCTGCATTAATTCGCCTTAGACCCACAGCTTATCATCAATATTCTCCAATCCAACTTGTTTTGGTCACCAACCAGATATTCCCATCTACGCACTTTTGGTTGTACTGTATATGTTCCAATTTCACCCCCACAACGTACAAAGATGGGACATCACAGTCGTTTGGGGATATATATTGGTTTTAATTCACCTTCCATTATCAGATATTTGGAACCCTTAACGGGTGATTTATTTACCACACGTTTCGCGGATTGTCATTTTGATGAGATAATTTTTCCACCATTAGGAGAAAATAAAGAGCCTCCAGAAGCAAGGCATGAACTTCTTGGAAAGTTCCCACCATGTCTCACTTAGATCCTCGCACCAGCCAATGTGAAAATGAAGTGCGGAGGATAATCCATTTGCAACAAATTGCAAATCAATTACCGGATGCATTTACAGATGCTGCCAAAGTAACCAAGTCTCATATACCAGCTGCTAATACACCAGCCCGGGTGGTTGTTCCTGTTGAACAATCTAGTGTAAAGACAGCTAATGAATCATCTATTGCACGTCAGAAACATGGTAGACCACTTGGTTCTAAAGATACTATTCCCCGGAAGAGGAAAATGAGAGATTCAGATCTTGTTGAAAATAATGCTCGAGCAATGACTATACCCACATCTTCTCAATCACCAATTCCAGAAGAACTGATAGTCCCTGAAGAGATATCAACCCCTGAAGAGGCTCAAAATTCCAAAAATGAGGAAAAATCTACAAATTATACTTATACAAGAGAATTGTGAGATCGAAATGAAATAACCATCGACAATGTGTTTTCATATACGGTAGCTACTGAAATTGCAAATGATTTTGAACATCAAACTGTCGATGAATGTAGACAAAGACACGATTGGCCTAAATGGAAAGAAGCAATTCAAGCATAATTGACTTCTTTAGCAAACATGAAGTGTTTGGACATGTAGTCCAGACACCTGAAGATGTCAAACCCGTTGGTTACAAATGGGTGTTTGTACGAAAACGTAATGAACATAATGAAATCATTAGATATAAAGTGCGACTAGTTGCACAAGGTTTCTCGCAGAGATCAAGGTATTGACTATGAGGATATATATTCTCCAGTGATGGATACCATTACGTTTCGATTTTTAATCAGTTTGGCAGTCTCTAAAAGATTGGACATGAGTCTTATGTTGGACAATTATGACCCATAGTATCACTATTTGTACAGAACATGGTGTTGTTGTGCAAATTAACTATGTGACAAATGAAATTGCTCTTTTATCATTTGTAATTGGATTACCGGGATATATAAATGATAAAAGTCCATATGATTAGTTCCGGATTAATAATATATGAGACAGTATTAATCCAATAAGGTTTAATCATTAAAATATCCCTAGTCATAGTATTATCGAGATTTGACATCGATAATGCGGAATAGACTAGTATTGCACTTGTGCGCGTTGTGGGAGCATAACGACATAGTTCTCATATATTTAAGTATTTGATACTTATCCAAGTGTAATAGTAGGTTGTGTTTACTGATGGTACGGGAACAGCTTCTCTCTGGATAGACCCTTTGGAATTCCATTGGTAGTATGACTATGTGTCTATGGAAGTCCGAATCAGGGTAGGTGTATTTGGTCTTAACCTGAGACTTGCATCGTTAATACTTGCGACAATCACTATACTTTGGTTTTGGTCCTCCAGGGCTTTAACAGGTTCTGTGTACGCCTCTTCTGGGTATATTGAGAATCGTAGTGTATTGGGTGTGATGTCAAGATGGAAGTATCACTCTAGTCATATGGAGATGATGGTCACGTTAGATACGGAACTAGTACTCTTTTATGCTGCAGCTATCAGGATAATATAACTAGGTCATGTTTATCCAATTATAGAGACTAGTTACCAGAGATCCGACATATGCTTCGTACGGGGCAGACACAATTCCAGCCCCAGGCCTTGCATGTGACATCCGATACTGGATCGCAATACGCAATACTACGTATACTACGCCTGATACATATTACATATTCCTTTAAGAATATTTCTGGAGAATTGGGTAGGCACGGTGCTTTGCTAGAAGCCAACCATGTCTTGTAAATAGGTAAAAATGTAGTACTAGGTACGTACGTGTTCGGATAGTCCGACGACCGGAATTACTGCCAACATATCCATGGATCTCATGGGTCGCTTCCCGAAGATTCACCGATGACGTATGACTCGAACATAATTAATCTGGGATTAATTATAAGAGAGAGAAAATCAATCTAGGATTAATTACAGAGATATTTTATCTGGGATAAAAATATTTAAAGAGAGTGAACGATTAATTTGGAATTAATTGGTAAAATAATATATTCGATATATTAACGAAAATGGATTTCGACGCGGAATTAAAATTGGATTTTAATTCGGGCGAGCGAGTTAATTTAGAATTAATCGCTAGCGAGCGACATGAATAGTAATTTTGTTAGGCATAATTATTTAATTAAATTTGATTTAATTACGTCGCAACGGAAAAATTCGTTAATTCGGAATTAGCGAACCCGAGCCCGGGATGTGTTGCGGGCCCACTCGTATTTTGAATCAAGTGGGGCCCACAAGTCACATCACGCGTCACATCACTAGTCAACTTTATCATTTTAATGTGATGGAAGTTGTTGGTAGGTGATCGTGTGTTAAACACACAAGTGTGATGGATTGAAAGACATATATCATTTTTTTTTATTACATTTGGTATATGACTTTCATTTTGGTAATTAGATTACACAACACACATAACTTCATCCTCTCTCTCTCCTCCAACTCACGGCTTTTGAGCCATTTTTCTCTCTTTTGCTTCTCCATTGCCGAGAACAACAAGGAAGAACAAGGAAATTTTGTGGCAAAATTTCCAAAGCTAGCACTTAAAGGAGTCATTCAATGGTTATAGGGAAACAAACCCTTGAGCATGGAATAATTCACAAAGCTTGGAGCTTGAAGATCCACACACCAAGGGGTTGACCGATACACACAAAGAGGAAAAGCTTGGAGCAGAAATTTTTGTTGTCTTCGCATCGCAAAAGCCGATCAAAGTGAGTATTTCCGCTACTTTACTTTGATGTATTCGCACATTTCATTGCTTAATTTGATCTTGGTTTGACCTAGAAAACCCATCAATGGTATCAGAGCCATTATTAAGCATGAAATTTGATTTAGGGTTCTTATGCTAAAATTTGGGTAAAATTGATTTGAGCATGATTTGATAAAATTGATTGATTGAGTATGATTGAATGACGATAACATATATTTATGCATGATCAATTTGATGAAAATTGAATTGGATTATTTTTTTCCCAAAACAATTTGGCTTGGTGGAATTGATGAATAAACCCTAAGTCATGGTATTTTTGTTTTTTTTTGATCATTGGATGAATGAAAGACTTGGATAAATTGATTTAGGATTTAATTGGATTAAAATCGAAATCGGATTTAAAATCCCTCTAATTGCCGTGAGCTTCAAAGCATGAAATGGGATTGATTTTGCTTCAATTATGTTGGACATGAATTGATAATTAGAAAGCATGATTAATTATGTAAATTGGTATTTTGGAAATGTTAATTTGAATAATTAATTATGGCTAATACACTTTAATTAATTTAATTTTGATAATTGGAATATTGTGATTAAATTAATTGGGCTTAATTTGGAATTGGGCTATAAAAGTTGTATTTGGGCTTAATGGGCTTGGTTGGGCCAAGTTTGGTTTAGGTTAATTGGTTGGATCCAATTGGGCCTAAAACCATTTCCATAAAGTCCAAATATGATTAAAAGGGCCTTTAAAATTTTTAATTGGGCCTAAATTGATTTTTGGCAAATGGTGATTCCTTATTGGGCTTTGGTTGCCAAAGTCCATGCCTTATAAATTAATTAAAAGCCCATTGGACTTTAAATTAAATTGACATTGGATGTTAATTGGGCTTTGAGACCCGTTAAGATTAGATTTGGAATCTAAGTCGCAAAGGCTCATTAATAAAGTGTAATTATTTAATTTGGAATTAAATAAATAATTAGTATTGAATACAAATTAAATTGGATTTAATATTGTAGTTAATATTATTCAAGAATTCGTACTTTGAGTACTTATTCTTAAAACGAGTTGGACTCGCGCAAATCAAATCGTTGTTTGAACATTGGATGGTCATTAATTTCAGATTAATTAATTGGATTAAATTGATTGATAACATGCTTTGTGTGAATACATGGATGTGATGTATGAATAATGATATCAGATGAATATTAGTGGTTGAGGGCAATTTTGAAAATTATTGTAATAAATTAGAATTTATTAAATTGGACATGCGTGTCCAGCCTATTACCTCTTGGCTCTTTGTATTTCTCTTCTCACCTATTCCCCTCAATGTAATGAGGTTTCTTTAGAAGTGTCATGTAATTGGGTAGAAGTAAGATTTGTGCTAGGGCGGGAGAGAGGGAAATGGAGAGATTTGTTCTAGGAACAAAATGTTTTAAATATCCATCCGCATATCATTATTAATTTATTTATCGCGCCTTATTATACTTTTAGAATGCATGCTTAAGGGTGTATGATGAGACCTAATCAAAGATAATTATTGGTTGCCAATTATGCGAAAAATCCTCAACAATATTAAGAATTTTTCCTTCCATTGAATGATTCATTTTCAAGATCCAAGATTGGCACTGGTTTGTTGGCCAAAGTCAAGACCTTTGTCCATCGCGGATGTGTTTGAATCATGAAGGCTTTGTTCCATATCGCATGTCTTGTCCAAGTTGTGATTTGTTGGCCAAAGTCAAGATCACTTCTTGTCCATCGACATCAATTACGAAGCTTTCCAAGGTCAATGAATCCCGCTTAACTGAATCATTAAGTTTGTTGTGCCAAAGCCAAGGCTTAGTTGATTCAGAGGAAAAAGGTTATGGAATATATTGGATATATTGGCATATATTAGATATATGTTTCGGATTTGGATGTCCACCTACTGGATCTAGGAATGGGATGAGATCCAATGATCTTAGAGATCTACCTAGTTAAATATCATACAATTTGTTGGCCAAAGTCAAGGTTGTGTGTTATTTAATGGGATCTTAGCCCACTAGGAAACAAGGTTTCCCGAGTACTCAACAGAGGGTTAGAGGCTCGCCGAAAAATAGTGGGAGGCAAGTGTTAAATTTGCAAATTCGTTTAGATACTTGCCAATACGCGCTCATTTCATTTTTCGTCATTACTCATATATATATATTAGTTTGACTAATATCGTTGTTTTAAATTAACAGTTGGACTGCATTCAAACTACTTCAAATTATAATTGATTATATAATTGGATTATAGTAATCAATATATTTGAATTTAACCAATCAATTATAGTTGATTATATAGTTAGACTATAGTAATCATTATATTCAATAGTACCCGAAATCGTTGATTGGATAGTTGGACTATTGGAATCAAGATAACTGAAAGATTAGTGTTTAAAACATAATCCTGGGAGAAAATTTTATTAAACGGCTTCTTTAATTTTCAGATTGAGAATAAAACCTCAGGATAGTCCTGGGAACTGAGAAATTATTCTATTTGATAAAGTAACATCTCGGGCCTAAGCTGGAGTTGAGAAAATAGTAGAACATGTTATTTGGAATACTCATGTGATGATAACTTTAGTGCTCAATCCTTTATGCTAGATGCAATGACACTTTAATTCCGTCGTCAAAATTAAGGATTAGATTCTTGTACCATGATGATGAAATTAAAGATCTTCATAGATTTATTCTTAAATCTTAGAAGTAAAAATTGCAAAAGAAGCTCTTTCGCTCACGTATGTCAGAGGGTACATCTGTCGAGCACTAGGTGTCGCAAATGATTGCTGACATCGATCAGCTAGGTTAGCTGGGCATCATCTACGTGGCCGAGACTACCAAAGATTTGATCTTATAGTCTCTACCCGAAAGCTGGGTAGGTTCATTATGAACCAGAGTAAACTCTTGGAGAGTTGATGGCTATGCTCAAGGAAGCAGAGCCAGAGCTTCTAAAAGTGGCAAAGGCAAAATCATCACAGTCTTCTTGGAAGACAAATGACATCATCCCAAAGATGTCTGCCTAAATTGTGGCAAACGGGGTCACTGGATGCGTGACTACCGTATGGACAAGGCAGACATGAAGGAAGTGAAGACGGGGCAAGGCTCCGACTTCAAGTATGTTTGTCATAAACATGTTCGCTATTAGTTTCAAAATTGGATTTTTGATGCTAGATGTGGTACATAAGATATGTACTGATGTGCGGAATCTGCTGATTAGCAGGAGACTGACTTCAGTTGAGATTGATCTGCGAGTCGAAAACGGGACGAAAATCGCTGTTTTAACCGTAGAAACCTATGTTTAGGAACTACCATTTGGGTATGTACTAAATTAGGAGACTGTTATAATGTACCTAGTTTGACTAGAAACATTATCTCTATATCAGAGTTAACCGTCGCGGGTATACCTTTATATTCTAGAACACTAAAGTTTTTATTTTATAAAGTTGATATTGAGATAAACACATTAGATGTGAATAACAATATTTATATTTTGAATATAAATGAATCTCAAACATATGATGACAAACAAATAGCTCAAACTGAATTAATCAGATGAGACTTATTTGTGGCATTGTTGTCTGGGACACATTAACAAGACTCGTATATCCACACTTTTGAAGAGTGAATACTAGGACGAATTTGATTCTAATCAAATAAAGTCTACGAATCTAGTTTATTAGGCAAAGTGCCTAAAACACGTTTTACTTGGTAAAAGTGCAAATGCCATCGATCTGTTAGTCCTCGTTCATAGTGACGTAAGTAGGCCCATATCTAGCTAGGCTAGAGGTGGATATGAACACTTAGTAACCTCTACGGATGTGGCATCGCGTTATGGTTATGTATTTCTTTTGAAACACGAATCAGAAACTTTTGATAAATTCAAAGAGTTTCGACACGAAGTAGACAGACAGATCGGAATGAGTATTAATACATCACGATTGGACTGTGATGGAAAATACTTAAGCAATAAGTTTCTGGATTACCTGAAAGAGTATAGTATTCTTTCACAGTGGACTTCTCCCGGAACACCTCAATTTGACGGTGTGTCCGAACAGCGAAACCAAACTTTGTTGGACATGGTAAGGTTAATCATGAGTCGCTCTGAGCTACCATTTTCCTTCTAGGGATACGCATTAAACAGTGCAAACTTATTTTGAATAAGGTTCCATGAAAATCTATTTGACAGACTTCATATTAGATATAAACATGAAAAAAATCAGGTTTTCTCATTCTTTGAGATTTGGGAATGCTGGGCAATATGTTTGGATGATACCAAACTAGAACCCAAATCGGATAAGTGCCTAATTTTTTAGTTTTCCTAGGGTAAACAAAGTATAATACTTATACAGCTCACAAGAGAACAATTTAATTATTGCTCGCCATGCAGTTTTCCTAATAGGAATACCTATATGCAGTGGTAAGTGGGAAGAAAGTAAAACTCGATGAAAATCGGAGTAATACTGTTCCAGGCACCGATTCCTTAATGGAACACAAACAGTTCATCAATGATGAAACCGTACCACAATCTTCAAATACACAAGAATCGTGCAAGTTGGAGAGAGTCAGAAAACAACCTGGGAGGTATGGGTTTCTGATCTAACCTCGTAAAGATGTCAATCTTATTGAGGAACACGAACCGACTACGTATGAGGAAGTGATACAAGGTATCGATTCCCTATCATGGCAATGTGCCATGATGTCCGAAATGGATTCCATGTATACCAACCAAGTTTGGACACTGGTTGTTGTACCAGAAGGCATTGTGCCTATTGGTACTATATGGGTCTTCAAGAAAGACATACATGGATGGAAACATACCAACGTACTAAGCTAGGCTTGTAGCGAAAATGTATCGTTATCAACATTGTGTCGATTACGACGAAACCTTTTAATCGTTGCCATGGTTAAATCCATTTGGATAATGTTTGCTAATACTGCATGTTTCATTTATGAAATATAGCAACTGAACGTCAAAATCGCTTTCCCTAAACGGAAACCTTTTGGAGGATGTTTACAAATCGTGACGATTTTGTCGTACCAAAACACGCAAACAAGGTTTGCAAGTTAAATCGATCCATTTATGGATTGAAGCAAGCATTGAGTTCTTGGAACTAGCGTTTTGATGTAATCAAATGGTATATGATATGTCATTTCTTGGAAATGGCATTCCCATAATACAATCGGTGAAAGCTTGGTTTTCATGAGAATTCTCCGTAGAATACTTGGGAGAGACAACCTTTATTCTAGGAATAAGGATCTACTGGGATAGATCTAAAAGTTGTTGGCACTCTCCGAGAACTTGTACATTGAAATATACGTACGCGACCTGGTGTCTCATATGCTTTGAGCATATGGAGTCACAATCAGGCCAATCCAAGTGATGGTCACTGGATTGATGTTAAGAACATCATTAAGTATCTTAGATGAACTAAGGATGATTTCTTAAGCTAAGGAGAATGAGAACTTGAAGTGACCGGGTTCACTGCTGTAAGTTTCCTAACCGACAAAAACGACTATAAGTCGTAATAAGGGTACTATATAGTTTGAATAACGGAACAGTGAGCTGGAAATCTTCTAAGCAAGATACTATTGCCGAATAAACAACAAAAGCAGAATATTGCTGCAGTTGAGGCAGCAATAGAAGCACTTTGGATCTAAATAATCCTAATTGGATTAGGAGTAGTTTTGTTAGTAGCTGAGCTAGGCTACAACACAGGCTAAAGAATTAATGGTCTCATCAACGATCCAAATATATACTTCAATTATTTCATCTGATTCGTCGGATCATACATCGTGGCGATGTGATGATTGAATAAATCACATCAGATGATAACCATGCAAATCGGTTGACGAAAGCTGTTTCTCAGCAGAATTTTGAGCTACCCGTACATAGTTCAAATGTAGGACACTTGAGTGATTGGCTATAAGCTAAGTGGGAGATTGTTGGACAATTATGACCCATAGCATCACTATTTGTACAGAACATGGTGTTGTTGTGCAAATTAACTATGTGACAAAGGAAATTGCTCTTTTATCATTTGTAATTGGATTACCGGGATATATAAATGATAAAAGTCCATATGATTAGTTCCGGATTAATAAGATATGAGACAGTATTAATCCACTAAGGTTTAATCATTAAAATATCCCTAGTCGTAGTATTATCGAGATTGGACATCGATAATGCGGAATAGACTAGTATTGCACTTGTGCGCGTTGTGGGAGCATAACACCATAGTTCTCATATATTTAAGTATTGGATACTTATGCAAGTGTAATAGGAGGTTGTGTTTACCGATGGTACGGGAACAGCTTCGCTCGGAATAGACCCCTCAGAATTCCATTGGTAGTATGACTATGTGTCTATGGAAGTCCGAATCATGGTAGGTGTATTTGGTCTTAACCTGAGACTTGCATCGCTAATACTTGCGACAATCAATATACTTTGGTTTTGGTCGTCCAAGGCTTTAACAGGTTCTGTGTACGCCTCTTCTGGGTATATTGAGAATCGTAGCGTATTGGGTGTGATGTCAAGATGGAAGTATCACTCCAGTCATATGGAGATGATGGTCACGTAGGATACGGAACTAGTACTCTTTTATGCTGCAGTTATCGGGATAAAATGACTAGGTCATGTTTATCCAATTATAGAGACTAGTTACCAGAGATCCGACATATGCTTCGTACGGGGCAGACACAATTCCAGCCCAGGCCTTGTATGTGACATCTGATACTGGATCGTAATACGCAATACTACGTATACTACGCCTGATACAGATTACATATTCCTTTAAGAATATTTATGGAGAATTGGGTAGGCACGGTGCTTTGCTAGAAGCCAACCATGTCTTGTAAATCGGTAAAAATGTAGTACTAGGTACGTACGTGTTCGGATAGTCCGACGACCGGAATTACTGCCAACATATCCAGGGATCTCATGGGTCGCTTCCCGAAGATTCACCGATGACGTATGACTCAAACATAATTAATCTGGGATTAATTATAAGAGAGAGAAAATCAATCTAGGATTATTTACTGAGATATTTTATCTGGGATAAAGTATTATTTAAAGAGAGAGAACGATTAATTTGGAATTAATCGGTAAAATAATATATTCGATATATTAAACGAAATTGGATTTCGACGCGGAATTAAAATTGGATTTTAATTCGGGCGAGCGAGTTAATTTAGAATTAATTCGCTAGCGACGTGAATAGTAATTTTGTTAGGCATAATTATTTAATTAAATTTGATTTAATTACGTCACAACGGAAAAATTCGTTAATTCGGAATTAGCGAACCCGAGCCCGGGATGTGTTACGGGCCCACTCGCATTTTGAATCAAGTGGGGCCCACAAGTCACATCACGCCTCACATTACTAGTCAACTTTATCACTTTAATGTGATGGAAGTTGTTGGTAGGTGATTGCGTGTTAAACACACAAGTGTGATGGATTGAAAGACATATATCATTTTTTTTTATTACATTTGGTATATGACTTTCATTTTGGTAATTAGATTACACAACACACACAACATCATCCTCTCTCTCTCCCTCCAACTCACGGCTTTTGAGCTATTTTTCTCTCTTTTGCTTCTCATTTGCCGAGAACAACAAGGAAATTTTGTGGCAAAATTTCCAGAGCTAGCACTTAAAGGAGTCATTCAAAGGTGATAGGGAAACAAACCTTTGAGCATGGAATCATTCACAAAGCTTGGAGCTTGAAGATCCACACACCAAGGGGTTGACCGAAACACACAAAGAGGAAAAGCTTGGAGCAGAATTTTCGTTGTCTTCACATCGCAAAAGCCGATCAAAATGAGTATTTCCGCTACTTTACTTTGATGTATTCGCACATTTCATTACTTAATTTGATCTTGGTTTGACCTAGAAAACCCAACATCTTATGGACGTAGTGACAACATATTTGTATGGGTCACTTGACACTGATATTTACATGAAAGTCCCCGAAGGATTGAAAATGCTTGAAGCATATAAATCAATTGATCGTAAAATATGTTCAATCAAGTTACAACGATCTTTATACGGATTGAAACAATCTGTACGCATGTGGTATAATCTTTTGAGTGAATATTTGATGAAAGAAGGATATATAAATGATATTATCTGCCCATGCGTATTTATTAGAAAGTTCGAAATTGGATTTGCCATTATAGCAGTATATGTCGATGATATGAACTTAATTGGAACTCCTGAAGAGCTTCTAAAAACTGCTGAATATTTGAAAAGAGAATTTGAGATGAAAGACTTTGGAAAAATGAAATATTGTCTCGGCTTGCAAATCAAGCATAAAACTAACGGAGTATTTATCCATCAGTCTGTATATATTGAAAAAATTCTCAAACATTTCAACATGGATAATGCTCATTCATTAAGTACTCCCATGGTAGTCTGATCTCTCGATCCTAAAAAGGATCAATTTCGTCCTAAAGAAGATAATGAATAGATACTTGGTCCAGAAGTACCATATCTTAGTGCAATTGGTGCCTTGCTGTATTTAGCTCAATGCACCTGACCGGATATTGTATTTTTTGTTAATTTATTGGCAAGATTTAGTTCTGCGCCAACTCGAAGACATTGGAATGGTGTCAAACATATCTTTCGTTATCTTCACGGCACTAAAGACTTGGGATTGTTTTATTCAAATGAGCTAACACAAAATCCAGGCATTGTTGGTTACGCTGATGCAGGATATCTCTCTAACCCTCATAAGGCACGTTCACAAACAGGGTATGTTTTTACTTATAATAATACAACAATTTCATGGAGATCTACAAAACAGTCTTTTGTTGCTACCTCATCCAATCACTCAAAGATACTTGCATTACATGAAACAAGTAGGGAGTGTATATGGTTAAGGTTACTTATACATCACATTCAAAGAACATGCAACTTAAATTCTGCCACATATATTCCAATAGTTATATATGAAGATAATGATGCATGTATTGCACAAATCAGAGGAGGGTATATCAATGGAGACAGAACCAATCACATCTCACCTAAATTCTTTTATACTCATGAGCTCCAGCAGAGCAAGCAAATTGATGTCAAGCAAATAAGATCAACCGATAATTTCACAGACTTATTTACTAAAGCTTTACCGACATCAACATTTGAGAAGCTTGTATATAGCATTGGCATGCGCCGACTGAGCAAATTATCTTGATAATATTTCATCAGGGGGAGCATAATCATTGACATCAAGAAATATTGTTGGATAAAAGCGCATTGTACTCTTTTTCCTTCGACCAGGTTTTTATCTCATTGGGTTTTACTGGCAAAGTTTTAATGAGGCAATGTTAGATCAATTATTGAAAAATTAAAGTGATGGGTCCCAAGGGGGAGTGTTGTAAATTAGATGGTCTCGTACACCTGTCTTTTATGTTTTAGCTTATCCCACATTGATTATGGATAATAATATTAACCTAAACCTATCTCTATAAATAGAGAGTAAATCTTGTATAATTGATTCATTCAAAAATCAATAAGAAAATAAGCTTGCAGCTTTACAATGTATTATTTTCTTCATTTTCTCTCTTATTTTATAACACTAACGTATATATTTCCTATTAAGTTCTAATTTTTGAATTTTATTATCATTTAGTGCTTATATTAAAGACAGTGATTACACTCTCCTTAGAGAGAGTGGATGGAATATTCTTCATTGTTTCACATGAATAGTGAGCATTTTCACTGTTCATATAAATAACGAAATATTTACGATTCATATTTTTAACCTTTTATCTCCGTTAAGGCTCAACCAAGTAGCAAGCTTTATTAAGATTCTGAAACATCAAATCGACTATGCCCTTGGGGGCATTTACATTAACAATAAATAATAATAAATAAATAATCCGAAACTTACCAAATTTTACCAAATTTTTTTTAAGAAAAAAAAATAATTTTGGCATGCAAAATGTGAATGAAATTATATTGTTGAAAGAGACAATAGTGGAACACGCTGGAACTTGAGAAATTTTTGGGATTCTTTGCCAATACTGCTGCAACTGGCAATGAAATGCTTGTCAATTCTATTTATATCCAAAAACATTATGTTAGTGATCTCATGATAGATTGAGCATAAGATGGGATGATTTTAGCAGGACGACTTTATTTAGCAGGTCACTCGAGTATAAATATTGGGAGAGTTAAAGGTGATTAAGTTGAAAGTTATTTAGGTAAAATGTGATTGTAATTGAGTTTAAAGTAATTATGTAAAATGTAATTTACGTAAAATGTGACCATAACTAAACTCTATATGACTTAATTAAAATGTTAATTAGGTAAAAAAAGATTATGAATGAGCACAATTTGACTTAGTTAAAATATGAATGTGACTGTAATTGATCTTTATATGATTGTTATTGAAGTTATTGTGACTATATATGTTGTGATTCTCTGATCAATGAATAATGTTTATGAGGAAAATTTAATTTCTGTTACTACTTGAACATAATTTACAATTATTACAAACTTTGATATAAAAACCTCACACTTCACTCTGCGAGCTCTTTTAACATGGAGCTTAATATTTTTGGGATGCTTGAAATCTCAAATGAGTGCTCAGTTTATAGGCAATGACTTGCATACTAACTCAACAAAAATTAGTGGAGTGACTACCATAATTGTCCACTAATTGAGTGGTTGGGGGCGGTTACACCAAAACCATTAATTGATTAATGGTGGTTGTAACAAATGCTAATAATTCACTAATGCAAGCTGGATTCATATCAATTCTCTCCTTCCAGCTGCATCAGAAATGATTGTCATATGACAGCTATCCTGGCCATGTCTCTATATAGCTCTAACTTCTCCCGAGTAACCATAATTGTTAACATGTCGGCTGGATTCTCATCTGTATGGATCTTCACTAATCTCAAAAGTTGTTGATCCATCACATTGCGTATCGAATGATAGCAAATATTGATATGCTTAGTCCAGGAATGATATATTGAGTTTTTGCTCAAGTCCAAAGTACTCTGACTATCAAAATGTATCTTGTATTCTATCTACTTGATCCTTAATTATTTGAGAAAACACTTTAAAGACAACATTTCTTTTCTTGCTTCCACTGTTGGAATATACTCGGCTTATGTTGTGGATAATACAATACACTTCTGCAATCTTGACTGTCATGACACAACTCTCCATACAAAAGTGTAGAGAAAACCCGATGTATATTTTCTCCCATCAAGATCTCCTGCCATATCTGAATCTGTATAGCCTTCCAAGATTGGATCAGTTCCCCCATAGCACAGACATAACTTCGATGTACCCTTGAGGTACCTGAGAATCCATTTGATTGCCTCATAGTGTTCTTTTCATAGATTAGAGAGAAAACGACTTACTGCACCCACTGTGTGAGCAATATCTGGCTTGATACATACCATAGCATACATTAGGGTTCCAACTGCTTAAGAATATGGTATTGATGACATCTATTCTATATTTTTCTTAGATGAGGGGCACAAACTCTTACTCAGTTTGAAGTGGTGCGCTAGCAGAATGTTGACAGGTTTGGCATTCTGTATATCGATCTCATGATTACCCGTTCGATATAATTCTCCTGTGAAAGCCATAAATTTTTGTCCTGTCTATCTCGAACTATTGGTATTCCCAAAATCTGCTGAGCTGGTCCCAAGTCTTTCATGTCAAAAGACTTACAGAGTTCCTTCTTCAACTAGCTAATCTTCGCTGCATCTTGTCCAATGATCAACATGTCATATATATATATATATATATATAATAGAATAGCAACGAAATTTCCATCCGGAAACCTTTGAATGTAAACACACCAGTATGCTGCAGTTCTTTTGTAGCCTTGACTCACTATGAATGAGTGAAACTTATTGTACAACTGCCTTAATGTTTGCTAGAGGCCATATAAATTTTTCTTCAACTTACAAATAAGGTTTTATTTTCCTAAAATCTTGAAATCTTTTGGTTGCTCCATGTAGATTTCATCATGTAGATCACCATGAAGAAATATTATCTTAACATCCATCTGTTAGAGCTCTAGATTCAAACTAGCTACCAATTCTAGGATAACTCAGATTGAAGCTATTTTTACAACTTTTGAAAAAAAAATTCATCAAAATCGATTCCCTTTTTCTATATGAATAGTTTGACTATTAATCAGGCTTTTTGTTTCACCACATTTCCGCTACCATCTTCCTTCAGTTTGAATACCCATTTGTTATTAAGTGCCTTTTTACCTTGCGGGAGCTTGACTATCTCATAAGTGTGATTCCTCTACAGAGATTTCATTTCATCATGCATTGCGTACAACTATTTTCCTTTTATCTTTATGATATACAACTTCCTTGAAATTTTCTGGCCCCCTCGTTAGTAAGCAGAATATAGTCAGATCTTAAGTATCTGGTTGATGGAATCCATACTCGCTTAGATCTTCGTACTTGAGGTTCACTGGTTTTTAGAGGGTTGTTGTTATCCAGATCTACGGATGATCTTGTAGCCTCTGATGGAGCGGGTTGCGACTCCCCTTGCTCAACATCCCATTCCTCCTCCTCTGGTTCTGCTTCTGAAATTTCATCATGTACCCCATCATTCTCTATGGCCACTCGTGTTGGTGCTAGGATTGTGTCTGGATTTGAATTAGTTTGTCAGTACTGGAATTAGAAGACATTTTGGGCTTTTCAATGTCTTCTATTGTCCGGTCTTCAAGAAACACTACATTTATACTTTTGATGACCTTTTTTTTCCTTTAGGTCCCATAACCGGTATCTGAACTCCTCATCTCCATAGTCTTTGAAGATGCATGGAGTAGTCCTTGTATTAAGATTTTGCCTGAGCTCATTGGATACGTGTGCAGGCTAAAAAGCCAAATATTCTAAGGTGAGAGTATGCGTGATTTTTACCAGACCACACTTTCTCTAGAATCTCAAAATTCAACAGGTTTAGATAGAGATCTTTTGATCAGGTAGTATACAACATAAACAACTTCTCTCTATAATGTCTTTGGAAGCATAGCCATGCTGATCATGCTTGTAAATTTCTCCATAATAGTGATGTTTATTCTTCCAACAACACCATTATGTTATGAGGTGCGTGGAACAGTCATTTAATGTCAAATGTAATGGCTTCCGCAGTGGGCATCAAACTCTATGGAAGTGTACTCGTCTCCATTATTTGTGTGGAGACACTTCAGTTTCTTCTCTGTTTCACGCTCTACCATGGCATGGAATAATTTGAAATAATCCAGGATGTGATCCTTTATTTTCAAGAAATACACTCACACTTACCGAGAAGTATTGTCAATGAAAGTTAGAAAATATTTGTTACCGCCTAATGAATTAACCTCCAAGGGACCACAAACATCAGAGTGTACAAAATTGAGCAACTCTGATCTTCTCGTAGAAGAGAAATTAAAAGAGACTCTATGTTGTCTACCGAACAGACAGTGATTACAAGGATTTAGAACAATATTCTTGGAGACAGTGATTATATCATTCTTTGTCAAGGTAGACAACCATTTCTCACTCATGTGACCAAGTCTCTAGTGCCATAGATTTTGAGAAGCCTCATATTAAGCTACATTGAGGATCTCTTCACATATCTTCACATGAGTCTTATATAAAGTGCCATAAATATTTCCTCGAGCGACAACTATGACACATTTTATCATTTTTCATTTGTCATTGCTAAAGTGGTTAACATAGCCCTATTTTTCAAAGGCTACCCCGAGAGTAGATTTAGCTGAAGTTCTGAAACATGTCTAACATCCTTCAGAGTTATTATACACATTGTATTTGTCAGCATCTGAATATCACTAATTTCCACTATCTAAGAGGAACTGGTATTTCCCATCTTCACTACACCAAAGTCTCATGCTTTGTATCTTATGAAGACATCCATGTGAGAGGTGCGTGGTAGGATGCTGCAGCTTCCACCACCCACTCAGCATTTTGAGTTACGGTGTGAAGGCATGTCTATTCCTGGATAGAGCATATGGCTACATCTCCTAAGATTACTACTAGTGTCTCCGCATAGTTGTTATTCGGCTAGGAATCGCCATGACCTTGCTCTCATTACAGCTATCGACAATTCTTCTTTGCATGGCATTCTATGTCTCAATAGTAGCACGTGTAAGTAGGTTTTCTTCCGTCTGTGGATTTGCCTATACTTTTGCTTCTACCTTTCCCTCTACCTCAATTTTTATCTCGTTGTCTTACTCGATTCTCCGTAATGAGGTCTTGTGTCTGAGCTGTGCCTATATCTTTTATTCTTACCTCCTTATTTGACAAGGCATCTTTTACCATAGGTATGGTAAATTGGCCTTTTGGAGCCGAATTGCTGAGAGTAACCACCAATGTTTCCTAGTTATCTGGAATATAATGAGTAGTAAGAGGGCTTGTACTTCAACTCCCAGTTGCATGTCTACTGCAGACAATTGGTTCACTAAGCTCTGAAACTCATTGGTGTGCTCTGCTACTGAAGTTCCACTCATTAACTTCAAGTTCACCAAACACCTCATTAATAAGGCTTTATTTTGTGTTATCTTGGACTAGTACATGCCTTCCCGCTTCATCCACATTTCGTAAGCATCTGTATCTTGTATTACGTGGTGGAAGATGTTGTTGCAATTCCACTGCCTAATCTGACCATGAGTTATGTTGTTGAGTTTGTTCCAATCACTCTTTTTGACAGAATCTGGTTTCACTCATTTTTCTTCGATCACATCATATAGATCTTTATAGTGTAAATAATCTATCATTCGAGGTCTCTGGACAGGGTAATTAGTTACAGTCAGCTTGATCATTGCCCCAAATGTGAATATTTCATTTCCATTTTAAGTTTGAGATTTAAAATGGAAATAGAATAAAATCGGGGCTGATTTTCACAAATCGGATGTCATCGTTGCTTTTGAAACGATAGAAAATGTGGATTTGAGTCTTCGTTAGTCCAAGTCAGACTTAGAGGCCTATTTATAATTTTTTGAAACTTCGAGGGTCAAATATAAATTTCAAAGACGTTAAGGGGCTCAATAAAATTTACCAGGAACACAGAGGTGTCAGATGATGAGGTGGTTCCTCTATCAGAATTATTGACATGGTAGCTAACTGGACCGGAAGTGATGATGTGTTGATGTCATAGCGGCTGACTAGACCAAAAAAGATGACGTGGCGGCTGACTGGACCAGAATGATGATGTGGTAGCTAACTAGATCAGATAAGCTGACGTGGTAGATGACTTTGCTAGAAATATTGACGTGGTAAAGCACGTGGTGCACGTGGTGGCGCATGGGCAGTTTTTTGTTAGGCCTGTGCGGCCCGTGAGAGTGACTCTTATCTCTGTTTGATCACCGAAAAATACCATTGTGTTTATCTCGACGTGAACAGGCTGATAGTATGCCCAAAAAAGATTTTTGAGAACTTGCCTGAAACCTGAATTTTTTTAAACCGAGTTCCGTTCTTCGATTTTACGATCCCAATGTATAACTAAATTTCCTGATACCATTTTTTGTGATTTTCTATCATTGGAGAGTGTTTATAAGGAAAATTAATTTATATTAGTAGTTGAATAGAATTTACAAAGATTACAAACTTTGATATAAAAACCTCACACGTCACTCTCTATGCTCTCTTAACATGGAGCTTAATATTTTTGGGATACTTGAACTCTCAAATGAGAGACGAATTTAAAGGCAATAGCTTGCCTTCTAACTCAATAAAAATTAGTGGAGGGTTGCCATAATTGTCCACTAATTGAGTGGTTATGGATAGTTACTCCAAAACCATTAATTGATTAATGGTGGTTGTAACAAATGCAAATAATTCACTAATGCAAGCTGGATTTATATCAATATCAGTGGCTAAGGTCAATATGATTGTGATTAAACTCTATGTGACTTAGTTAAAAACGTAACTTATGTAAATTAGTTGTGACTAAGGTTAATTGATATGACTATAACTAAGGTTAATGTGACATGACTATAACTAAGGTCAATGTGACTGTAACTAAGATACATGTGACTTAGATAAAATCTGATTGTGACTGAGCTCAATATGACTTAGGTAAAATGTGATTTTAGATCAAATGTGATTGTGGCTAAGCTCAATACTACTTAGGTAAAATATGACTGTTTATTCTGAACACAATTAATTTTTTTTATAATGACAATCATAATTTTTGTGAAGTACAGTCACATTTTCAAGCTGTGTATTAAGTGCAATGTAATAATTTTGAAGCTAATTTCAACTAGTAGACTTATAAATTAGAGAGATGTTCCTTGATGAAATTGTAGGTATGAATGTTAATTGTATGTAGAATTTTACATATTAAAATTGGATTTCAGATAAATGAGATATGAGTATTTGAAAATGATTAGTCTGACAATCATATTTTTATGAGTATTGTCACATTTTCAGACCGTGTATAATGTGCGACACAATAATTTTGAGGCTAATATAACCTTGTAGACATCGGAATTTGAGAGATTCTCATTGATAAAAGTTATATGTATGAATATTAAATGTATGTAGAATTTTACAATTGTGATTTAGAGTCCGGACGAATTAGATATGAATAATTAAAAATGTATATTTTAAAATCATTAATTTGTTAAAATATAAAGGGTAATTTTATTCATTTTATATTTGTCCAAACATATAATAATGGTTCCAGTTTTAATGTATAGGATTTAGCAAAACCCATCATTCCAACCTTTGGCCACTGCTACACGCTTTGTTGGTATGACAGCCTGCTGTAGGAAACGATTTTCCTTAGCGGAGTGGAAGTTGCTAATGTGGGCACTGGCTCCGGTATGGACCTTTAAAATTTTCTTTGCATTATTCTTTTGTTATAGCCGAAATCCTCCAACTCTTGAAGAATGGATTTTGCTATTTTGATGTAAATGAGTTTCCTTTGATGTCCAACACTTGGATCAACTACCCGATCTTCCGAACTATGACTCGAAATGAACAAACCGAAGTGTGGGCTTCACTCACAAAGATCAACTCTAAATTTTTTAGAGAAGTATAAAATCAAACACAATTTAGAGAATGAAGTTGTATTGTCACAAAATATTTTTGGCCTTAGAAAGATATGATGAAGAAGATCAAGTATCTAATTCACTCTTATTTTTCTTTCACTTCTTAACACTTGAGAAATTAATTTTTTCCTCAACTATTGAAGAAAAAATTCTAGATTTTGTATTTCTCTCTACCTTATTCAAATTTGTGTGAAAGCTTGAATTTCCTCAAATGATCACCCAACTATTGAGTGAAGGTGGTAGAGATAATATTCTCTTCCAAATGCCAACCACCTTTGTCATTAAGCATTTAATGGCAAACATATAAATGTGAAGGCCATACCAAAGCATAAGATATCTTTAGCTAATGACAAAACCATTAGGTGTATACATGCCACCTAATAGACATAATAAGTTGGAGAGCATGTTAAGCCATATGGCTTTGTCTCCAAGGTAAATAAAACATCATTATCTTAATAATGATTTAATTACCTTCAATTATGTTGTAGTAATTATCTCGTAATTATTACTAACATGATTATCTCATAATCATGATTTGATTATCTCATAATCAAAGAATTCTAGAAAACATTAAGTTAAACTATTTTAACATAGTTTTCATTTGTGACAAAAATAATTATTAATCTCATTAATAATATATAAATATAACGTGAGCATATTATTAGACAATCTAATTATATTAGGTTTGCTACAGTTAATTGAGCTAGTACGGGGACCAAATGGACCTACGGTTATGAGCTCCAATAATCCCAAAATATTAATTAAACTCTTTTAATCAAATATTACCAATTAGTAACTTCGCGTTATTCCACTAAAAACTCGAAGTTGAACTCTCGTTACCGTAGATGGAGAATAAGCCGAAAAACTTCGGTGTCCATCGATATAGTCATTACATATTGATATAGCCCTTCACGAATATCTTATAAATATAGCCGGGTCATAAGTCCGTTAGAACCCTCTAAATATTTTGTCTCTTAAACACCATTGATTCTATAATGAACAATTAATTCATAACAATTATGAATATAAAACTTTCTATTTTTAATAGAAGAGTTGAGCGCTCAAATTGTTCAAGCCCCGAATCAATTTTTAAAAGAGATATTCTTCTGCTTCTCGTAAAAAGGAGTTAATTCCATATCTATGTAAAACGTTCCCAGCTACACACATAACCATATACCCAAAATACGTAGTAATTGGCCGGGAATGCAACACCAACCTCATCATAGTAAACCAAAGGACATAACCTGACATGCAAGAGTTCTTAATAGACTCAGGATTAAGATCGAATCCATATATGACCATCTAGAAGATAAAATGAATTTATTCAGTTAACGGATATTAAAAGAAATTCCCATTTATTTGAGTCCAGTCTTATATGATCTCATCATACAAGGTGCCTCCATTTCAATGTCACCATATGAACGATCCCAGATCAAGGTCTTCATACAAATACAGAATGAACTGCAGCTATAGATAAACTACAAACAAAGTACCTTATTTGGTTGCTCTCTATTCACTATTTAAATTACTAACTTCAGACTTAAATCCTCTTGTGCATCAAACATACACTAAATCTGAAAATACAAGAGTAATCAAGGCAAACAAGAAGTTGGACAATATGCGATATAAATCAAACAATTTTGATAAATGAATAATACATTTATTATTATTACAATAATCAATTCCGTTTATAATACATGAAGCTCTAGGGCATCTATCCCAACAATCTCTCACTTGAACTAGAGAAAATGGGACATGTCATGTAATCATAAACTCTTTAGGTGACCTTCAAAAACTATAGCCGATAAGGTCTTTGTAAACGGATCATCTAGGTTATCTGCTGATCGAATATGCGTGACAGCGAAGTATTCTCTCTGTATTATCTCCCTGATGAGGTGATATTTTCTATCAATATGCTTACCCCGCTTGTGGCTTCTTGATTCTTTAGAATTCGTGACTGCACCACTATTATCGTAATAAAGTATGAGTGGTTTATCCATATCTGGAACAACTTCTAGATCTACCAAGAACTTACGGAGCCAGACTGCTTCCTTAGCTGCTTCACAAGCTGCTACATATTCAGCCTCCATGGTGGAGTCATCAATACAAGATTGCTTTATACTCCTCCATACTATAGCCCCACCACCTAGGGTAAACACTGATCCAGATGTTGATTTCCTAGAATCAACATTCGTCTGAAAATCAGAGTCAGTATATCCTCTCAGAATCATATCCTTACTAGAATATACATGCATATAATTCCTCGTTCTCCTAAGATACTTCAGAATATGTTTCACCGCCACCCAATGATCTAATCCTGGGTTGGATTGAAACTTACTGACTACTCCCACTGCAAAATAGATGTCCGGTCTCGTGCATAACATAGCATAGATAAGACTTCCAACTGCTGAAGCATATGGTATATGTCTCATCTCCTCAATTGCTTGAGGTGTCTTAGGAGACTGTTCCTTTGACAAATGAATTCCATGACTGAAAGGTAAATTACCTTTCTTGGAATTGTGCATACCAAATCACACAAGAATCTTGTCGATATATGATGCTTGAGACATTTTTAAAAGTTTTTTCTTGCAATCCCTAATGATCTGGATCCCAAATACATAACTTGCCTCTCCAAAATCTTTAATTTGGAATTGGTTAGCTAACCAGATTTTCACGTCCGACAATATCTTTACATCATTCCCAATGAGTAAAATATCATTGACATATAAAATAAGGAAAACCACATTACTATAAATGATGCGCTTGTAGACACAAGGCTCATCGATGTTCTTCTCAAAGTTATAAGTTTTGATCGTAGTATCAAATCTTATGTTCCAAGATCTAGATGCTTGCTTAAGTCCATAAATGGACTTTTGCAACTTGCAAACCTTTTGCTCCTGACCTTGGGTTATGAACCCTTCTGGTTGTACCATATAGATACTCTCATCAAGATTGTCATTCAAGAATGCAGTCTTGACGTCCATTTGTCAAATCTCATAGTCATAATATGCGACAATGGAAAGAAGAATCCTGATGGATTCAAGCATGGCTACTAGTGAGAAAGTCTCTTCATAGTCAACTCCCTCTTACTAGGTATAACCTTTTGCCACTAGCCTAGCCTTGAAAGTCTGTATTTCCCATATATTTTTTTTTCTCTTGTAGATCCACTTGCAACCTATGGGTTTTACTCCATCAGGTTGGTCTACAAGTTCCCAGACTAAGTTAGAGTACATAGACTCCATCTCGAGGTTCATGGCTTTGAGCCATTCCTCTTTATCAGTATCTTCCATTGCACTATGATAGGTCAATGGATCATTTATACCATCACAAAATGCAAAAACTTGCACCTCACCATTTCCTAGATAGCGTTCAGGTTGTCTTACAACCCTCCCACTACGTCTAGGTGGTATGGCACCCTGATAAACTTACATCTGACTCTAAGATTTAGAAGGTTTTGTCTTTTTCAATATTTGACAATGGTGTACTGGTCGTACCAGCAAGTAACTCCTCAAGTAACACTTTACTTCGAGGTTTGAACTCTCTCATATAGTCCTCCTTAATAAATGTAGCATTTTTCGACACGAATACTTTATTATCTTCTGGACTATAAAAGAATCCACCCCTAGTTTCATTAGGATAGCCTACAAATAGGCACATCTGTGAACGTGGTTCCAACTTAGTAGTTCTTTTCTTTAGCACATGTGTTGGACACCCATATATGCGGAAATGTCACAAACTAGCTTTACGACCATTCCAAAACTCTAAGGGAGTCTTAGGAACAGACGTAGAAGGAACTACATTAAGGATATACATTGTTGTTTCCAATGCATACCCCCAGAATGAACTAGGTAGAGTGCTTTAACTAAACATTGATCTTATCATGTCTAGTAGGGTCCGATTTCTCCTTTCTGCAACACCGTTTTGTTGTGCTGTTTCAGGTGTTGTGAGCTGTGAAACAATTTATGCTCAACTAATAATTCCTTGAAATCTCTATCAGGTATTTTCCTCTATAATCTGACCGTAGAATTTTTATGCTTTTACCTAACTGGTTCTCAACCTCAGCACGATATTCTTTGAACTTTTCAAATGTATCTGACTTGTGCTGCATTAGGTAAACATACCCATATCTAGAATAATCGTCAATAAAAGTGACGAAATATTCATAACCACCTCGGGCTTTTACATTCATCGGTCCGCAAACGTCCGAATGTATTAGCTCAAGCGGTTCTTTGGCTCTTATCCATTTTCCAATAAAAGGTCTCTTAGTCATTTTTCCTTCTAGACAAGATTCACAGACAGGTAAAGTACCAAGTTTTAACTGATTTAAAACTTCGTTCTAAATTAGTCTATCTATCCGTCAAGGCTAATATGACCAAGTCTAAGATGCTATAGATATGTGTCATCATGATAAATCTTTTTTCGTTTACTTTTAGATCTTTCAATCTTAAACATTTCAGTATTAAGTAGTGATTCATGCATTAACGGACTTAATACATATAGATTATTCTCGGAGTTCCTTGTGCAAATTATTAATCCATTTCTACTAATAATAACTGATTTATTATTAAATTAAATAGATAAACCATTTTCCATTAGTTTTGTTACAGAAATCAAATTTTACGAAAACCAGAAATATAAAGCACACCATTCAAACACAAATAACTTTTATTAAATTCAAATTGGAAACTCCCACTGCTATAGCTGAAACAGCATCCTCTGTCATAACTCTCATGGTGAAGCTACCTTCAGCAAGGTCCTTCCATGAATCAAGTAGCTGCAAAGAACAACAAATATGGTTAGTGGCACAAGAATCAACAATCCATATGGATTTATCATCCTCCACCAAAGAAGACTCCATGACAAGTAAATCGTATTTACCTGTGTTTTTCTTCTTTTTAAGCTTAGCTAGGTATTTCAGACAATTCAATTTCCAATGCCCTTGTTGTTCACAGTGGGAACATTTTCCTTTTGCATTGGCACATTTAGAGCCTTTGTTGTTTTTCTTTTTCATTGGTTTTGCCTTAGCCTTCCAATTTCCTTTCTTCTTCTTCTTTGTAGATTTTGAAGATTCGGCAATATTTGCCTCAGCATTAGACCTGCGAGGACCCATCATGAAGGACTCATAATTGGTGAGCTCATTTAGCAGTTCAGTCAACGTAAAAGTCAACTTATTCATAGAATAGTTACTTTTAAACTGCATGAAACTCTTCGTAAGCGTTTCCATGATCATTGTCACTTGGTTTTGGACATTAATACGTGCGCAATGGGTTTCAGCCATATTAAGATGAGACATCATCCTTAACACATGGTCTCGGACTGATGTACCTTCATTCATTCTAGCTGTTAATACAGAGACTATTGCCTCATATTGTTGCCGGTCTGAAGGTTGCCTAAACATGTTCAGTAAATACCACATAATCAATGATGTTGTCGCCATAGGCTCATGCTGTGTAGCAAGAACCTCATACATGGATGCTATCAAATAGCTATGGGCTTTATCATCGGCCTTAATCTAGTTATTACTGACATTGCGTGCAGCTCTGCCAGCATTTGGTGCTGGCTCAGGAGGACATTCCTCCATTAGGATAAATTAAGGTCTTCATAGACCAAAATAACATTATGTCACTTTTCCATTTAACATAGTTTTCCCCAGTTAATGTTTCTTGTTGTTTGAGAATTGAGATAATTGTAGATTCCATGGCTGAAAAAATAATAAACGCATATTCAACATTCATTCGTCACATATTAAAATTGTCAAACATTTAGGCATAAAATTAAACATGATGCATGATCAATGTATAATGAATTAGAAACCTAAAAGAATTACCATGCCACGATTATCTATCATCCCACAAATAAGTGCCGCCGTAGGGTAGGTCAAGTATTCGCATGATTGATTGAGACATTCTCAATTGATTAATATATCTGAAATAACTCTTATTCCTATATTAATCAACTACCATAATTTTGATCAAGGAAGCTTTGATTATCAACTTAATCATTCCTTTATGAGTAAGACCCATTATTTCGGAACCTTTGGACTTAATTGGTGAAGTGTTGTCGTAGGGTAGGTCAAATCACTAGATACATCTAGATTCCATATCCTTTCAGAATCCAACATGATATTGACCCAAAATGGACACCATCCTTAGGGGGATGGGAGCAAAGCCATCTCGAGGTGCCTTTTGAATCTCACGTTTCTAGATGACAATGGAGATCGTGGGATATATCGTGGTATACCCCACTCCCACTCACTATTTTGAAGTGTAAGGTTTCTATCTCACTAGTTTCTAATGAATCTTAGATTATGCTCGGCTAAAGTCATATATTTATTAATACTAGAGGGTTATTAGTGATCTAACCAATTTTAACTTTTAAAATTTTATTCACTAATTCCGATTAGTCTCTACTATCCATTTAACTTAATTAAACTATTTTAATCAAGTTGCTTTAGTGATCTAATCAATTCAACTATTAAATTATTAGTCCACTAATAGATTTTAAAATATAGAATTCAACGAACGGATCAAATGTCATTAAATCATTTAATTGATAAAAGTATATTATTTATTCCAAAGGTATGTGGTATTATATCCCGAGTGTAGATCAAATTATCATTCATTCGGAATCAGCTATGGAATTTACGTCCGAGTTTGCATCTGATATACCAAGGAAAATAATGTACTCATAAGGTCCATTTGTATTTAAACTTGAATTCGTAATTTTTAAACCTTGAAACGAATTAATCTTATTAATCTGTTTGCATGCATCTCATATTCTTATTTAACTTTTAAATTACATAAAATCATATTTTATGACTAGAATATCATGCATGTCTACATGTTATGACATAGAAAAATGCAAGAGAAGGCATTATAAGCTATATGACATGTTAATAAAAAATTTAAAAACACATACATTCAACCAGGTTGGGCATTGCGACTCCCAAAATGGGCGTCGCGAAGCCCCCAAACCTGTAAGCAAAACAATGCATCGCGTCGCAACGTAGACTGGTGGGCGTCGCTACGCGACTGATTCCAATAGCTGTGTCGCGACACGTGAATGTGCGAGTCACTACGCGCCTCTGTTTCTAAGGGTAGAAATTTCACAAAACATATACATTACAAATTACGTTAACCGGGATCTTAATTTTCTATACTAATCTAATTAGTACAATAAATCCAAGGCATCCCTTGGTTTTCAAATCTTGCTATATGGTGTGTTATTGAGTTCTTCGCGGCATCGACTCCTCCAAGTTACAAATAGGGTTACAAATGAACTTATTACAAAGGAAATGAACTTTTATTACAAAGGAAATGAACTTACAACACTTGAAAGAATATGACCTTATGGTCTTACATTCCCAATACCAAAAATAAGAGCCGGAAAATTAATGATCAACGCAATACATTCATCACATCAATCAAAGTAGATATCCATCACATGAACATTAAAACCATTCATCTCATGAATCTAATTGTGCCTTACTCATCACAACATGCATTCTAATAATTTATATCTCATATAAATTATTAAAACTCAAAACTTTAAAGGAGAAGGGTTAAGAAAACTTTCAACCTTAAGCCCTCGATGCCAATTGTAGGAAATGACTTTCCTTAGCGCAATGAAAGTTGCTAATGTTGGAACCGGCTCTGGTATGGACCTTTTAAATTTTCTTTGCCTTCTCCTTTTGTTATAGCCGAAATCCTCCAACTCTTGAAGAATGGATTTTTCTCCTTTGATGTAGATGGGTTTCCTTTGACATCCAACACTTGGATCAACCACCCAATCTTCCGAACTATGACTCAAAACCAACAAACTGAAGTGTAGGCTTCACTCACAAAGATCAACTCTAAATTTTTTAGAGAAGTATAAAATCAAACTCTAAACAATTTAGAGAATGAAGTTATATTGTCACAAAATGTTTTTGGCCTTAGAAAGATATGATGAAGGAGATCAAGTATCTAATTCACTCTTATTTTCTTTCATTTCTTAACACTTGAGAAATTAATTTTTTTTCTCAACTATTGAAGAAACAATTCTGGATTTTGTTTTTCTCTCTACCTTATTCAACATTGTGAGAAAGCTTGAATTTCCTCAAATGATCACCCAACTATTGAGTGGAGGTGGTAGAGATAATATTCTCTTCCAAATGCCAACCACCTTTGTCATTAAGCATTTAATGGCAAACATATAAATATGAAGGCCATTCCAAAGCATAAGATGTATTAGCTAATGAAAAAACCATTAGGTGTATACATGTCACCTAATAGATATAATAAGTTGAAGAGCATGGTAAGCCATATGGCTTTGTCTCCAAGGTAAATAAAACATCATTATCTTAATAATGATTTAATTACCTTCAATTATGTTGTAGTAATTATCTCATAATTATTACTAACATGATTATCTCATAATCATGATTTGATTATCTCATAATCAAATAATTCTAGAAAACATCAAGTTAAACTAATTTAACATAGTTTTCATTTGTGACAAAAAATTATTAATCTCATTAATAATATATAAATATAATGTGAGCATATTATTAGAAAATCTAATTATATTAGGTTTGCTACAGTTAATCTAGCTAATACATGGACCAAATGGACTTACGGTTCCGAGCTCTAATAATCCTGATATATTAATTAAACTATTTAATCAAATATTATGAATTGTTAACTTCGCGTTATTCCACTAAAAACTCGAAGTTGAACTCTCGTTACCGTAGATGGAAAATAAGCTGAACAACTTCGGTGTCCATCGATATAGTCATTACATATGGATATAACCCTTCACAAATATCTCATAAATAGAGCCGGGTCATAAGTCCGTTAAACCCCTCTAAATATTTTATCTCTTAAGCATCATTGATTCTATAATGAACAATTAATTCATAACAATTATGGATATAAAACTTTCTATTCGTAATAGAAGAGTTGATCATTCAAATTGTTCAAGTCCCAAATCAATTCTTAAAAGAGATATTCTTCTGCTTCTCTTAAGAATGAGTGAATTCCATATCTATGTAAAATATTCCCAGCTACACACCAAACCATATCCCCAAAATATGTAGTTATTGGCCGAGAATGCAACAATTGCCTCACCATAGTAAATCAAATGACATAGCCTGACATGCAGGAGTTTGTAGTACACTGAGGATTAAGATCGAATCCATATATGACCATCTAGAAGATAAAATGAATTTCTTCGGTTAACATATATTAAAAAAAATTCGTATTTATCTGAGTCCATTCCTATATGATCTCATCATACAAGGTGCCTTCATTCCCATGTCACCACATGAACGATCCCAGATCAAACTCGTCATACAAATATAGAATAAACCACAGCTATAGATAAACTACAAATAATATAACTTCTTTGTTTGCTCTCTATGGACTATTTAGATTACTAACTTCAAACTTAAATCCTCTTGTGCATCAAACATACACTAAGTCTGAAAATACAAGAGTAATCAAGGTAAACTTAATAATTAGACTGTATGCGATATAAATCAAACAACTTTGATAAATGAATAATGCCTTTATTATTATTACAATAATCAATTCTGTTTACAATACATGAAGCTCTAGGACATCTATCCCAACATCCGGGAGATTTATAATGATATGAGGAGCCCCGGTGCAGGTGGAAAGGTAATACCAACCCTTGTACTCTTTTGGGTTGCATTCATTTTGTATAACATCTTCAGTTCGTGGAAGGATGGCTCCTATAGCTCTGCTCGGCTCCAAACTACGTAGAGACCGGCCAACACCCTGCCAGCATCCTTGCAAAGTACCACTGCACAGGCAGATGCAATTCTATATGAAATAAGGTCGTGCAAAAAGCCATCTGGTTATCACGAAGACGGCTTGCTTGATCCCATTCCTCTGGAGACGCTGAGGGTAATGGCCTCGTGAATGTTAAATCTATTATCAGCTGATCTAACTCAGCCTCATTTATTGTTAAAGCTTGGTCCATGTCAAGATTAACAAAATCTAGCTCATGGTGGCTTGGCTCGAGTCAGGGCACTCGTCAGTGGTATGATTGGTTCTCTTTTTTAGAGGGGGTCGGCGTTGTGTCGTAATAGTCTAAGCTTTCTGCTCCCGAGTTATGTACATTGATCGGCTCAGTCTGACGTGAGGATTATACAGTGGGAGGGAGAGTGTTTAGGGGAATTAGAGAAGAATATTCTGAGTCTGACATTTCTGCCAAGACAAGATCCGATGAGGTAAGTTAGTTCATATAACTTAGTTCTAAAAACTAATCCTATGGTTAGTAGAGCTAAAAACACAAGAGATAGGGTTCACTATGTCATTATCCCTACCGAGTGGTTAACCCTAAAAAGCTCTAAGCGCCCTAAACAATGGCAAAATAATAAATTTACTGAGCATATACAAGGTAAACACATGAAAAAAAAACCCCTGGAAATCAACGACAAATGTAAGCAAGATCTCAGCCGTTGAAATCAATTGAAAGGCCAGATTGAAGCCAAGAACTTATTAGATCACAACTGCCCTAAGTTTTGGCGTGCAAACACTGGGAGCACGACACCTAGCATCTTGGGGAGACGAATCAAAAAGAAGGTATGACAGATGTGATAGACATTTAAGGAAGACCATTATACCTTCCCATCTTCCAATGAATGATTCAGAAACACTAGGAAAACTCTTCAATTAACTATGAAAGAGAGGCAATCATTATAAAAATGGGAACCTTTAGCGACACGTGTGGCATCCTGACCCAAAGGATATGGCAAAATGAGTAATTGTAAGCTACGACTTCGCAGGTTTGATTTTTACCATCTTTTTTTGAAGTTCCCGACACCAACTCACTAACTCATTGATATCGAGAACTATGAGATATATGTTGATGGTGGTTTTTTACCCCGAGGAAGTTCGAATACCGATGAGGGGTATAATTGTGTTTTGTACTTACACAGAAGAGGACAATACAGGTCAAAAGGCTTAAAGAGGCTGGAATAAGACAGAGGGTCCCGAGCCCAATATAAGGGTGAGCTCTCCCAAATAAAAAACCAATTTGATGAAGCACAGTTGGGATATCAACTATGGGGGCAAATGTGGGACCCCTAGGTTCGGATCGGTGCTCTATGCAGCGGAAGTGTGTCTAATACATGGATATCAAAGATAGATGTATTATTAAAGTATTTTATAGAATATCATATTTCATTACGAGTCAGTAGGAAAAAACGGAGACCAAATCGAATTCCGGAAACTCCAGAACATAGAAAATAAAATTTCAGCGCTCATTGGCAACAACTCTCGGAGCGTCGCAACCCGCAGGTTTGGGCATTGCGACACCTAATCTGCGAGAGCTCAGCGTCTTGACTACCAAGGGTTAGCGTCGCGAAGCCCTCATATCTAAGATTTGAGTATTGCGAAGCCATATATCAGTGTTGCGACGTTTCCTTGTGTAAAATATTGGCAGTGAGCATTTTAGCCTTCAAATCAATTCTAATTACTTCCAATTTTCTCCAAACACTTCAATACACCTAAAAGTCCAATTTTAATATCAAAACCAACATCAACACATGTTATACAATAAACATACATGTATTTTTAAATACATATATGTATTTCTTTGAATCAAAAACATAAACCAAAATAAAATCCATAATAAAATAACTCATGAATAATTCTAGGTCACTTAAAAGTGATCAAGTGATTCTAGAATAATAGTCATAGCTCCAAGCTATAATCTAGAGTTCTAAACTCTAATTTTATGTTTTATGTCCAACATGAACATATTTGGCCCAATTACAAGCATATTCTGATTATGCTTCCAAAACATCCATACACAATTCATTAGCTTTATTTCATCTTCAGGCTATGTTATTATGTATCCAATACATAATTCATCACTATATGTCTCACTAATGATAACTCACTAATGAAAACATAGCTTTAGAGAAGATCAAACTTACCTAGCAAGCTTGATTCCAAGATCCAATATTCTTCTCCTTGTTGAAATATTATGGAGAACTTCCAAAGCCAACAAGCTTGTTTCCAAGATCCAATCTTCTTCTCCTTGTTTTTGTAGAGAATTCCCAAAGCTATCAAGCTTGGTTCCAAGATCCAATATTCTTCTCTTTGTTGAAATATTATAGAGAATTCCAAAGCTTCCGTAAACACCACTTTTACTTAGGCTAATATCTCTAATTCTTGCTTGTTTTAGCGTTCTCAAGCCTGATTAAAACCTTACTCAAACTTGCCTTTTATAGCAAAAGTTATGCAATTTTTAATTAATAAAAGTTCTAATTAACTTTTATGTGGGCTTAAACTAATTTGTCCAAATATGTATAATTAGGTGTGACTAATCACCTTTGTCTACCATTTTGATCTAATCTAATTAAATCAAGACAAAGTTTAATTAATATATCAGTTTTATGTCTATCACTTTGATTTTATTCAATTAAATCAAGTTACTTATTTGTAATTATCAAAATATCCTCCATTAGTAGATATATTTATGAAATTACAATAAAGACCTTGTGTGATTTGGGATTGATCCAATTAGGTCAAAGTAAATAATTAATGTTATCCAATAACACTTAATTATTTTAGTTGATAATTATAATATCAAATATTATTTATTATCAAATATTATCGGCCACCCAAGTTCTCAACGAGTACACTTCATATTGTGGGACTTTCTAAGTCCAGACACGTTTGTCATATAAGCTTAGCATATATGTACGTAATTATGCCACCTCCGAATTCGCGAAGAACACGAACGACCTTTCTGAACTATACAAGTCGAGGTCATTGTTAGGTTTGGGGGTGTGATGAGCGGAAAATATATCAATATTTACCGTCCATTTTACTTAATATTTTTTTTAGTTTCTCGGGTTTGATGAACGTTTTGATGTGTTTTAGTTTATTTTGCAGATAAAATAATATTAGGACTCAATGAAATCATTTAGGATGAAATATGGGTCAAATAAGGGTAAACATTGGACTTGACATATTAATGTAGTGTCTGAGAACCTGAAACAAGTGAAAACAAAAATAATAAGTAAAAAGAAAATTAGATACAAGTAAAGGTATCTAACCTCAAAACTAATAGTGAAAGATAAATAAGTCCTCGGCAACGGCGCTAAAAACTTGACCGGCGTAATCACATGCGTATAACGCAAGCGTACGTATCGTTTAAGTAGTATAAAAAGTATCGATCCCACGAGGACTTAAAACCTTTTGTTATCAATTTATGAAGTTAAATGTTTACAAGTATCTAATGGATTGATTGTTTGATTGGGTGGTGACTTTAAAACTTAAAACAAGTAAATAAAATTGCTTGAAAGTAGATTGAAGAAAATTAAAATTTATAAAACTATCCAGGGTTGTGAATCCTTCCAATATCTTTTTAAAATATGAAGTGGTTATTTTACGTTTGTGTAATATATTGGTTTATTAACCTGGACACGAAATAATGAAAAAGCCTCTTCCGATGGTCAAATACAAATACCCAGTATAACCCAATTAATCATATTCCTATGTTAACCAAGTTATCTGAATTCATTAAGATTAAGTTCCAATTATGGCTACTCCCGCCCGACAGGTATATTCCTATCCTGTAAGGAAATCTATTAAAGGGTTATCTATCCTCAATGAAGATCGTGGGCTATTGAGTCTAAGGTCTTTAACCTAAAATCTCTTTTCCAAGTTCATTTAAGTTTACCAGTTCAATTTTATTAATGGCCAGTTATTAAAAAGCATTAGGATTAAGGCTTAATAAATAAACCTTTATATTACCCAAACCGTAATTTAACCCCTTATAAACTGGTGATATTGGAATTCATCACAACCCCAGATAACTAACTTAGTTACGACACATAACTAGGGCTGGTAAAAACTTAAATAAAATAAAAGACATAAAGTAAATTGCTGGAAATTAAATACTGAAAAGTAAATTGTTGAAAAGTAAATTGCGGAAAAGTAAATTGCTGAAAGGTAAATTGCTGAAAAGTAAATTGCTGAATGTAAATTGTTGAAAAGTAAATTAAGTAAAAGTACAATAAAAGAAAATGATGGGGGTTAGAAGATCCAATTTTATTACTACTATTTTAGATATCTCCCTTAATATAATATATTAACTTTGTGTGATAATTACCAACCAGCCATATAGGCGGTATCCTGATTAAGTCAAATTAATAATTAATTACCAACCGACCAACCAGGCGGTATCCATGCTTAGTCAGGTTAAAACCAATTTATAATTAATTACCAACCGACCAATATGGCAGTATCCTCGTTAAGTTAGGTTTTAAATAGTTATTATATTATAATTAAGGGAGATTAATCTAAATAGCAATAATAAAAGCTTTACCTTTTACCCCAGCAAAGGGGAGTTACCTCCTCAGTGCGTAAAAAGTAAAAAAAAAAACTGAAAAAGTAAATAAAGGAAAGTACTGTGCGTAAAAGTAAATTGCGGAAAGTAAGGACTGAAAAGTAAAGAAAAGAAAGTGCGAAAGCGGAAATTAATTACTGAAAGCTATAAATAAACAAACAAGATATAATCTTCTTAGTTATTCTTAAGTAATTTCAAAGAAGAAAGTATGAATTTACAAATGAAATGGCTTGGTATTTATAGGCAAAATTTTACCTCCATCAAATCATCCACCAAATCCATTATTAATTGCTCCACTAATTGCTCCACCAAATCCATTATTAATTGCTATCATGTTTTGTGGGAGCTTGACTATTTTTATTATTTATTTATTTGCTTTGAAAATGACTTTAATAATTACGCATAACACACTTATGGATGTTTTATCAATTTCGGTCATGCAATATTCAGAATTCGAAATTATTTTATTCTTCAAAGTTGTAGATCTTTGAGTCTTCTTTAATCTGGAACTTGAATTAGCTCAATCCGATATCGAACAGTTATGCCTAAAATACGATAGTTGTGCAAAACTGGAATTTCCGAAACTGCACTTCGTTAGAACGCCCTTTCAAGTTTTCAATCTCCAAAATTAATATGTCAAGTCCACTTTTTGCCCTTATTTGACCCACATTTCGTCCTAAATGATTTCATTGAGTCCCAATATTATTTTATCTGCAAAGTAAACTAAAACACATCAAAACGTTCATCAAACCCGAGAAACTAAACAAAATATTAAGTAAAAATGGCGGTAAATATTGATATATTTTCCGCTCATCGCACCTCCAAACCTAAAATTTTGCTAGTCCTCGAGCAAAACAATAAAATAAAATACAAGAAACAATTAAAATTAAACTAAGCCACTTTCGTAGGGATCACAGTTGCATTTAGCGTATGCAACAAGCCTTTAAACCTCTAGGTGTCCCTAGTGGACGAGTTGTAGTCTCGTGAGGGCTTACAACAACGATACCCACAAACGTTTGATAAAAGTAAAAAGATAGTAAAACTAATGCACACAAAAGCAAAAAGACAAGATAAAAGAGAATAAAGAAGTTAGTGACTAAACAGATGAAACTTCTAATCCAAGTCAATAGTTGTTTTGTTTCTTTTAAATTACCGAATAAGTAAATTCTCCGATTATTTTTACCATTCTCCATATACACAGTCAACAAAATATTAATCGACTCATTATGCCCCCAATAGTCACGAGTGTAGTTGAGAACATAGTAATATTTTTGTCCTAAAGTTTTATCAGAATTCACACTTTTTTTAACCAATGGAATAAATTTTTATTTTTTATTTTTTGATTTTTGATTTTTTTTTATTTATATACAATATCTTCCATCTATGTAGCGAGCTTTGGGCCAGTGGCTCCCAAACCAGTTGGTTTTAGGGAACTAGGTGTTAAGATACCCCTACGGTCTTAATTACTCAGACTTCAGATATATATTGTTTTTGCAAAATCTTCGATCCATGTAGCAAGCTTTGGGCCAGTGACTCCCAAACCAGTTGGTTTTAGGGCACTAGGTGTTAAAACACCCTTACAGACTTAATAACTCGGATTTCAGATGTTTTTTTTTACTCCATCGCTTTTTATAGATGCTTCCTCCAATTAAACTAGAGCACTGAATATTACAAACTTTTCAATTACAGCTCATGTCTGTATGTTACCATGTATGCTGATAATACCTGTCAACTATAGGCGATGTGCGATGCTAGTGATTTTGCTATAGGTGCAGTTTTGGGACAACAAAAAGCAAAGATTTTCCATGCCATTTACTACTCCAGCAGAACTCTAAATGAAGCTCAACTCAACTACACAACCACTGAAAATGAGTTGCTTGTAGTTGTGTTCACTTTTGACAAATTCCGATCTTATCTGCTGGGTCCCAAGGTGGTGGTCTACACTGATCATTCAGCAGTAAAGATCTGATCGCGAAGAAAGATGCCAAGCCCAGATTGATCCATTGGATACTTCTTCTGCAAGAATTCGATGTGGAGATCAGAGACAGGAAAGAGACAGAAAACCAAGTGGCAGATCATTTATCGAGGCTCGAGAATGGAGAAACAGCTGGCAAAGAACTGATAATCAAAGAAACTTTTCCAGATGAACAGTTATTTGCCATGAAACAGCACGATGTCCATTGGTATGCTGACTATGTAAACTACATAGTGTCAGGAAAATAGCCGTTGGAATGGACAACCCAGCAACGAAATAAGTTCTTCAAAGAAGTCAAACACTATGTCTGGGACGATCCGTACCTGTTCAAACGCTGTGTTGATCGATTATTGAGATGGTGTGTTACACATGAGGAGGTCAATAGTGTCTCGTAACACTGTCATTCATCACCATATGGCGGACACTTCAGCGGGAATAAAACTGTAGCCAAAGTCCTACAATCAAGTTTGTTTTGGCCCACTCTTTTTAAAGATGCTTATCTATTTGCTCTTCAATGTGACAGGTGCCAGATAATGGCAAATATTTCAAGGAGAAATGAAGGACCGTTGCAAAATATTCTGGAAGTGGAGATATTTGATGTATGGGGGATTGATTTTATGGGACCCTTTGTTCCATCATTCAGAAACCTGTACATACTGGTTGCAGTCGACTACGTCTCCAAATGGGTTGAAGCGATTGCACTGCCGTCCAATGATTCAAAAGTGGTGATCAAGTTCCTTAAAAAGAATATTTTCACTCGCTTCGGAACACCTCAAGCGATTATCAGCGATGATGGCACACATTTCTGCAACAGATATTTCAATTTACTCCTATCCAAATACAGAGTTACTCATAAAGTTGCCACAGCTTACCATCCACAGTCAAACGGGCAAGTTGAAGTATCAAACAGAGAGATCAAAAGAATCTTGGAGAGAACCGTTGGATCAACAAGTAATGACTAGTCTGAAAAATTGGATGACGCATTATGGGTCTACCGGAAAGCTTACAAGACACCCATTGGTATGTCTCCATATCAAATGGTGTTCGGGAAAACATGCCATCTGCTAGTTGAGCTTGAACACAAGGCGTACTGGGCAGTGAAGAAGTTGAATCTTGATCCACAAGCTGCAGGAGAGAAAATACTTCACCAACTTAATGAGTTGGAGGAATTTCACTTATAGGCTTATGAAAATGCCAGATTATACAAAGAGAAGACCAAGAAATGGCATGATCGAAAAATAGTGCGCAGACAATTGAAACCAGGGCAGCAGGTGTTGTTATATGATTCAAGATTGAAACTTTTCCCTAGAAATCTAAAATCAAGGTGGTCAGACCCATTTGAGATTACTCAGGTTTTACCATATGGAGCTGTTGAATTATACAACCCCAAGTCCAACAACACATTTAAGGTTAACAGCCAGCGTGTCAGCACTTTTGGGGAGAATCATTTGAGCGACAAAAAGAAAGTGTCACACTTTCAGATCCAGCCTAACGTTCGGGAAATCATGTCTAGCTGATGACATTAAACTTAGCGCTAGCTGGGAGGCAACCCATGCAATTTGTGTATATATTGTGATTTGGTGTCTTTTAATTTTTGTGTGTTTAGTTTTTGCTGGTTAAGTCATTTCAAGATGGAAGATGCTCTAGCAAATCTTCACAAGCAATTTCTTTTTCTCCCTAAAAAATCTTTGAGGAAACTTTACAAAGCTCGCTTGGAACAGATGAGACTACTAATGATCAAAGGTATGCCTACGGACATTTGTTGGATTATTGAAGCAAAGGTCCGATTGGCAGGTGAGTCCTCTGACTCTCACATCTGCCTGGTTTAGGAAGAAGCACATATGCTAAAAAGAGAAGAGCCAAATAATGTGTGTTTGTTATAAATGTGCTCGTATGTTTTGTGATACTCGTTATCGATCTTTAGGAATGGTGTCTGATAACCGTGAAGATAAGATTAATTTCATTAGGGATGGCTTAAGTAAGGAGTCTTTGGATGACATATCTAAAACTCTTGAGGCGCATCCCAGTGGATATGTGTATCACGAAATTCGCATGTTATATGCACAATTCCGCAAAGAAAGACAACAGTTAAGTCTCGAGAATCTGACTCTAAAAGACCATGTTTGCCAATTTATAAGAAAATTGGATGGGAAGCTTGTCCTTGACGCATAGACGTCATTCAAGCCGTTACATTATTGTAAATATTATATCTCGTTATCTTTTCCTAATAATTGTGATTTGTTTTGTTATTTTCTCCGACAGGATCCATGTTACTTTTTGACCTTTCACGATTTACTATTTTGCTACTAATCGTCATTTGGAAGATACTTGTGCTATTATTACTCACCCTTTTCAGGTTCTATAAATTCAACTCATCATTGTACCTTTGAAGGCATCCAGATAAAAATGGAAGCTGCTTCAAGAAGACGGGTTGAAAACATATCTGTGTTTTGCGGTACCAGTGTTGGTGTTAAACAAGAATACATAACAGCACCACAAGAATTGGGTCGAGTCATTGCTGCAAGGAATATGCACTTAGTATATGGCGGTGTCAATCTTGGACTAATGGGGATCGTTTCAAAGGCTGTACAGGATGAAGGCAGTCAAGTCTTGGGAATCATCCCAAAACCCTTGGCGGAGGCGAATCTTATTGGATCATCAAATGGCGAGGAACTAATCGTGCCAGGTATATCTGAACGACTGGTAGAGATGATTAACCGTGCGGATACTTTTATTGCTTTGCCATGAGGCTTGGGCACGATGGAGGAAATTTTTACTGTACTATCTTGGGCAAACTTGAACATACACCAGAAACCGTTTGGACTGTACAATGTTGCTGGATGTTATGATTTTCTTTGTGTGTTTCTTGATGATGCCCGGAGAAATGGGTTCGTGTCAAAGAACTCATCTTTACTGCCAGAACTGCCCCCGATTTAATTAACCAAATTTTAGCCTTTGAACCTCAAATTGGTCCCATTCTTTCCAATATAAACTGGTCCGATAATGATCGTGGTAAGAGGAGTCAGATAAATCTGGATCTTAACCTTTAACTTTTCATTTAGATGTAGAATTTCAGCTAACCAGGTACGGTTTTCTAAACTATTCTTCTACTGTTTAAGATATTGGGGACAATGTCTCATTTAGGTTTGGGGGAGGAGAATAGTTAAATTGTATCTTGTTTTTATTATTTTATTTTTAGTCAAAATTTTTCGAAAAAGCCAAAAAAATTGAAAAATTTTACAAAAACCAAAAAATATTTTTGTATTTTTGTGTTTTTATTTGATTAATCAGGTGAAATTGGTGTGAGATAGCTGTGTAAGGAATTTCCATTCCTGAGACGTATCTCAACCTATTTCGGAACAAGTTAATTTTTGTTTATTTCCTTTTAAATTATTTAATTTGTGAATTCTCCATAATACTGACTAAAATGAATCTTCATATGCTCAGTTGACAGGTATTATCAGCATATATGATAACATACAGACATGAGCAATAATTGAAAAGTTTGTAATATTCAGTGCTCTAGTTTAATTGGAGGAAGCATCTATAAAAAGCGATGGAGTAAAAACAAACACGTCTGAGATCCGAGTTATTAAGTCTGTAAGGGTGTTTTAACACCTAGTGCCCTAAAACCAACTGGTTTGGGAGTCACTGGCCAAAGCTCGCTACATGGATCAAAGATGTTGCAAAGATGTTAGGTTTGGGGGTGTGATGAGCGGAAAATATATCAATATTTATCACCCATTTTACTTAATATTTTGTTTAGTTTCTCGGGTTTGATGAAAGTTTTGATGTGTTTTAGTTTTTTTTGCAGATAAAATAATGTTGGGACTCAATGGAATCATTTAGGACGAAATATAGGTCAAATAAGGGCAAAAATTGGACTTGACATATTAATTTTGGAGATTGGGAACTTGAAAGGGTGTTCTAACGAAGTACAGTTTCGGAAATTCTAATTTTGCGCAATTATCATATTTTGGGCATAACATTTTACTCCAATATTGGATTGAGCCGATTCAAGCTCCAGATTAAGGAATACTCAAAGATATACAACTTGGAAGAACAAAATAATTTCGAATTCTGAATGTTTCATGACCAAAATTGATGAAACATCCGTAAGTGTGTTATGTGTAATTATTAAAGTCATTTTCAAAGCAAATAAATAAATAAATAACAAAAATAGTCAAACTCCCACCAAACATGATAGCAATTAGTGGAGCAATTAGTGGAGGATTTGGTGGAGCATTTTATGGATGATTTGATGGAGGAAAAAGTTTGCCTATAAATACCAAGCAATTTCATTTGTAAATTCATACATTCTTCTTTGAAATTCCTTAAGAATAACTAAGAAGATTGTATCTTGTTTGTTTATTTACAGCTTTCAGTAATTAATTTCCACTTTCGCACTTTCTTTACTTTACTTTTCAATTTTTACTTTCCGCAATTTACTTTTACCTCAGTATTTTCTTTATTGTACTTTTACTTTATTTACTTTCAGCATTTGATTTACTTTCCAGTAATTTAATTTCCAGCATTTACTCTACGTCTTTTCTTTTATTTAAGTTTTTACTACCCGTAAATATATGTTGTAACTAAGCCAGTTATCTGGGGTTGTGATGAAATCCAATATCACCGGTTTATAAGGGGTTAAATTACAGTTTGGGTAATATAAAGGTTTATTTATTGAGCCTTAATCCTAATGCTTTTTATTAACTGGCCATTAATAAAATTGAACTGATAAACTTAAAATGAACTTGGAAAAGAGATTTTAGGTTAAAGACCTTAGACTCAATAGCCCACGATCTTCCTTGAGGATAGATAACCCTTTAATAGATTTCCTTACAGGATAGGAATATACCTGTCGGGAGGGGGTAACCATAATTGGAACTTAATCCTAATGCTTTTTATTAACTGGCCATTAATAAAATTGAACTGATAAACTTAAAATGAACTTGTAAAAGAGATTTTAGGTTAAAGACCTTAGACTCAATAGCCCACGATCTTCCTTGAGGATAGATAACCCTTTAATAGATTTCCTTACAGGATAGGAATATACCTGTCGGGAGGGGGTAACCATAATTGGAACTTAATCTTAATTAATTCAGATAACTTGGTTAACATAAGAATATGATTAATTGGGTTATACTGGGTATTTGTATTTGACCATCGGAAGAGGATTTTACATAATTTCGTGTTCCATGTTAATAAACCAATATATTACACAAACTTAAAAAAACCACTTCATCTTTTAAAAAAGATATTGGAAGGATTCACAACCCTGGATAGTTTTATAAATTTTAATTTTCTTCAATCTACCTTCAAGCAATTTATTTACTTGTTTTAATTTTAAAGTCACCACCTAATCAAACAATCAATCCATTAGATAATTGTAAACATTTAACTTCATAAATTGATAAGAAAAGGTTTTAAGTCCTTGTGGGATCAATACTTTTTATACTACTTGAACGATACGTGCGCTTGCGTTATACGCATGTGATTACGCCGGTCAAGTTTTTGGCGCCGTTGCCGGGGACTTATTTATCTTTCACTATTAGTTTTGGGGTTAGATACCTTTACTTGTATTTAATTTTCTTTTTACTTTTTATTTCTGTTTTCTTGTGTTTCAGGTTCTCAGACACTACATGAGACGAACCAGAAGCTTTGACCTCCGACCGCTTGAGCCAGAGATTGAAAGAACCATCAGACAGTTAAGAAGGGAAAGGCGAGAAGGCAATGAAGCAATCGTTAGCATGGAACCTGAACCTTTTGAAGTTGCACCACCAATTCCCATTCGAGACAGAACCATTCCGGTGGTTGACGGCTTCATTTCATGTATTATACTTCCTCCCTTACCAGAAAATGCGTGTGATATCAAAACATGCATTCAGATGATTCATCAGTCAGTACAGTTTGGGGGGAATGCAACTGAAGATCCTAATGCCCACATCAGCAACTTCCTGGAAGTTTGCGGCACTTTCAATTACAACAGAGCATCAAAAGAAGCAATGAGATTGCGTGTTTTTCCATATTCTTTGAAAGACAGAGCTAAGGCTTGGCTACATTCATTACCAGCAGGTTCCATCACAACTTGGAACACTCTAGCCACCAAATTCCTTGCAAAGTACTTTCCACCAGCCAGAACTGCAAAGTTGAGGAATGATATCACATCCTTTGTGCAACAAGAATCAAAATCCCTCTGCGAAGCTTGGGAAATATTCAAAGATTTATTCCGGAAATGTCCTCACCATGAGATTCCAAAATGGCTTCATGTCCAAACTTTCTATAATGGACTTTATGGATTGATGAGAACCACAATTGATGCTGCTGCTGGAGGAGCTTTGATGGCAAAGAAGAAGATCAAGTTTGTGACTTAATCAACGAAATGGCTAACAATAATTCATTGTGGCCAACAGAAAGGAGCATGATTCAACGAATTGCAGGAATTTATGAAGTTGGAGCTAACTCAGCAGTGAATACTAAGTTGGAGCAAATGTGCAAAAGCCTGGAAACATTTAGCACGCAAGTTGTAAACATCGCCAAAGCCATAAGTTCACCATATGGAGGAGCACCAGAGTCAAACCAACATGAAGAAACGGTGAACTATGTCAACAATTTCAACAGACAGGGGAACAATCCATATTCCAACACCTACAACCCAGGGTGGAGGAATCATCCTAATTTTTCATGGAGCAACAATTCAGGGCAAAAGAACAATCCACCACCTGGACTTCAACAGCAAAACAAAAGCCAGGAGTTTGAAAAAGAACCAGAAATGAAAGAATGGATTGCAGAGATGTTCAAAAAGTAACAAGCAGCATATGATGCTATTTTTCAAAGCCAATCTGCTTCCATCAAAGCACTGGAGAATCAAATTTGACAACTGGCCAATGCTCAAAGTTACAAACCGCCAGGTAACCTTCCTAGCAACACAGAACCAAATCCAAGGAACATGGGGAAGGAGCAATGACATTCCATCATGTTAAAAGCGGTACTGAAATCAACAAAGATGTTGGAATCAAGGAAACTGTTGAGGAAGTTTCAAAAGAAAGTAGTGAAGCAGTTCCACAGATTGAGGAAAAAGAAGCAAAGGAAGAAGATCAAGAAAAGATCATTCTACCTCCACATTTTCCACAGCGTCTCCAGAAAAACAAACTAGATAAGCAATTTTCTCGGTTCTTAGAGATCTTCAAAAAGCTGCATATCAACATTCCATTTGCAGAAGCATTGAAACAAATGCCCAACTATGCCAAATTCATGAAAAACATTCTTTCACGAAAGCGGAGATTGGGAGATTACGAGACAGTAGCATTATCAGAAGAATGCAGTGCCATCATTCAAAGGAAACTTCCCCAAAAGTTGAAAGATCCTGTCAGTTTCATTGTTCCTTGCACCATAGGAGAACATGACTTTTGTAAGGCTTTGTGTGATTTAGGTGCGAGTGTTAATTTGATGTCTTTTTTATTTTCAGGAAATTATAGATTGGAGAAACAATGCCCTCTTCAGTCTCTCTACAACTTGCTGATAGAACGCTCGTATTTCCGAGAGGTATAGTTGAAGATGTGCTGGTCAAAGTTGACAAATTTATTTTCCCAGCAAATTTTATTATCCTTGATATGGAGGAAGACGAAGATGTGTCGATCATCCTCGGGAGACCATTCTTGGCTACTGGTCGAACCATTATTGATGTACAGAAATGAGAACAAACCATGAGGGTACAAGACCAAGAAGTAACATTCAATGTTTTCAAGGCCATGAATTTCCCAGATGATGAAAAGAATGAGGCATGTTTCAAACTTGATGTGATAAATAGTACCATCCAGAACTCCAATGAAATGCAAAGTTCTACTGACAAACTTAAAGCATGTCAATTGCCTGTGGATCCGGAAGATAAAGCGTAATGCGCACTGAATAAGCCTATTCTTACACTACTAACAACAGAAGAGGTACAGTTCTACCAACTCAATGAATTGGAGGAATTTCACATACAACCCTTTGAGAATGCCAAATTATACAAAGAAAAGGCCAAAAAGAGACATGATGAGAAGTTAGTGCGCATAAAACTAGAACCAGGGCAGAGGGTACTGTTAAACAAGTCAAGATTGGAACACTTAACATGGAAGCCAAAATCATGATAGTCAGGTCCATTCTAAATCACCAAGGTTTTACCAGATAGAGCCGTTGAGTTACATGATTTTGACTCCAACAAAACATTCAAAGTTAAAAACAAACGTGTCAAACACTACTGGGGAGAATCAATTGAGCGACAAAAAGAAAGTGTCACACTTTCAGATCCAGCCTAACGTTCAGGAAATCACGTCCAGCTGAGGACATTAAACTTAGCGCTAGCTGGGAGGCAACCCATGCAATTTTCGTATATATTGTGATTTGGTGTCTTTTAATTTTTGTGTGTTTAGTTTTTACAGGTTAAGTCATTTCAAGATGGAAGATGCTCTCGCAAATCTTCACAAGCAATTTCCTTTTCTCCTTAAAAAATATCTGATGAAAGTTTACAAAGCTCGCTTGGAACAGATGAGACTACTAAAGATCAAAGGTATGCCTACTGACATTCGTTGGATTATTGAAGCTCGGGTCTGATTGGCAGGTGAGTCCTCTGACTCTTTTATTTCACATCTACCTGGTTTAGGTAGAAGCACATATGCTAAAAAGAGAAGAGCCAAAAGAATATGTGTTTGTTATAAATGTGCTCGTATGTTTTGTGAAACTCATTGTCGATCTTTAGGAATGATGTCTGATAACCGCGAAGATAAGATTAATTTCATTAGGGACGGCTTGAGTAAGGAGTCTTTGGATGACATATCTAAAACTCTCGAGACGCATCCCAGTGGATATGTGTATCACGAAATTCACATGTTATATGCATTATTCCGTAAAGAAAGACAACAGTTAAGTCTCGGGAATCTGACTCTAAAAGACTATCTTTGCCAATTGATAAGAAAATTGGATGGGAAGATTGTCCTTGAGGCATAGACGTTATTCAAGCCGTTACATTATTGTAAATATTATATCTCTTTGTCATTTCCTAATAATTATGTTTTTTTTTTTATTTTCTCCGACAGGATCCAGGCTACTTTTTGACCTTTCACAATTTACTATTTTGCTACTAATCGTCCTTTGGAAGATACTTGTGCTATTATTACTCACCCTTTTTAGGTTCTATAAATTCAACTCATCATTGCACCTTTGAAGGCAACCGGAAAAAATGGAAGCTACTTCAAGAAGACGGGTTGAAAACATCTGTGTGTTTTACGGTAACAGTGTTGGTGTTAAACTAGAATACGTAACAGCGGCACATGAATTAGGTCGAGTCATTGCTGCAAGGAATATGCACTTAGTATATGGCGGTGGCAATCTTTGACTAATGGGGATCGTTTCAAAGGATGTACATGATGGAGGCAGTCAAGTCTTGGGAATCATCCCAAAACCCTTGGCGGAGGTGAATCTTATTGGATCATCAAACGGCGAGGAACTAATCGTGCCAGGTATGTCTGAACGACTGGTAGAGATGATTAACCGTGTTGATGCTTTTATTACTTTGCCATGTGGCTTGGGCACGATGGTGGAAATTTTTACAGTACTATCTTGGGAAAACTTGAACATACACCAGAAACCGCTTAGACTGTACATTGTTGATGGATTTTATGATTTTCTTGTGTGTTTCTTGATGATGCCCGGAGAAATGGGTTCGTGTCAAAGCCTATAAAAGAACTCCTCTTATCTTCCACAACTGTCCCAGATTTAATTGACCAAATCTTAGCCTTTGAACCTCAAATTCACCCCATTCATTCCAAGATAAACTGGTCTGATAATGATCGTGGTAAGAGGCGTCGGATAAATCTGGATCTTAACCTTTAACTTTTCATTTAGATGTAGAATTTCAGCTAACCATGTACGGTTTTCTAAACTCTTATTCTACTGTTTAAGACATTGGGGACAATGTCTCATTTAGGTTTGGGGGAGGAGAATAGTTAAATTGTATCTTGTTTTTTTGTTATATTTTTAGTCAAAAATTTTCGAAAAAACCAAAAAAAAATTGAAATTTTTTACAAAAACCAAAAAAATATTTTGTATTTTTTTGTTTTTATTTGATTATTCATGTGAAATTGGTGTGAGATAGCTGTGTAAGGAATTTCCTTTCCTGAGACGTATCTCAACCTATTTCAGAACAAGTTAATTTTTGTTTATTTCCTTTTAAATTATTTAATTTGTGAATTCTCCATAATACTGACTAAAATGAATATTCATATGCTCAGTTGACAAGTATTATCAACATACATGGTAACATACAGACATGAGCTGTAATTGAAAATTTTGTAATATTCAGTGCTATATTTTAATTGGAGGAAGCATCTATAAAAAAATGAAGCAAAAAAAAAAGTCTGAGATCCGAGTTATTATGTCGGTAAGGGTGTTTTAACACCTAGTGCCCTAAAACCAACTGGTTTGGGAGTCACTGGCCCAAAGCTCGCTACATGGATCAAAGATGTTGCAATATATATATATATATATTTGAAGTCTGAGTAATTAAGTTCGTAGGGGTATTTTAACACCTAAAACCCTAAAACCAACTGGTTTGGGAGTCACTGGCCCAAAGCTCGCTACATAGATGGAAGATATTATACATAAATAAAAAAAAATCAAAAAAAAAAATTATTCCAGCCCTGAGACGTATCTCAACCTATTACGGAACAAATAATTTTTATTTATTTCCTTTTAAATTATTTAATTTGTGAATTCTCCATAATACTGACTAAAATGAATCTCCATATGCTCAGTTGACAGGTATTATCAGCATATATGGTAACATACAAACATGAACTGTAATTGAAAAGTTTTTAATATTCAGTGCTCTAGTTTAATTGGAGGAAGCATCTATAAAAAACGATGGAGTAAAGAAAAAGTCTGAGATCCGAGTTATTAAGTTTGTAAGGGTGTTTTAACACATAGTTCCCTAAAACCAACTGGTTTGGGAGTCACTGGCCCAAAACTCGCTACATGGATCAAAGATGTTGCAAAAAATATATATATATATATCTGAAGTCGGAGTAATTAAGTCCGTATGGGTATCTTAACACCTAGTGCCCTAAAACCAACTGGTTTGGGAGTCACTGGCCCAAAGCTCGCTACATAGATGGAAGATATCGTATATAAATAATTAAAAAATTTATTCCATGGCTTAAAAAATATGTGAATTCTGATAAAACTTTAGGACAAAAATATTACTCTTTTCTCAACTACACTCGTGACTATTCTGGGCAAAATGAGTTGATTAATATTTTGTTGACTGAGTATATGGAGAATGGTAAAAATAATCGGAGAATTTACTTATTCGGTAATTTAAAAAGAAACAAAACAATTATTGACTTGGATAAGAAGTTTCACCTGTTTAGTAACTAATTTCTTTATTCTATTTTCTCTTGTTTTTTTTTTTTTGCTTTTGTCTGCATTAGTTTTATTATCTTTTTACTTTTGTAAAACGTTTATGGGTATCGTTGCTGTATTTTATTTTGCAACCCTGATCCCCACGAAAGTGGCTTAGTTTAATTTTAATTATTTATTGTATTTTATTTTGTTGTTTTACTCAAGGACTAGCAAAATGTTAGGTTTGTGGGTGTGATGAGCGGAAAATTTATCAATATTTATCGCCCCATTTACTTAATATTTTGTTTAGTTTCTCGAGTTTGATGAATGTTTTGATGTGTTTTAGTTTATTTTACAGATAAAATAATATTGGGACTCAATGAAATCATTTAGGACGAAATATGGGTCAAATAAGGGCAAAAAATTGGACTTGACATATTAATTTTGGAGATTGGAAACTTGAAAGGGCGTTCTAACGAAGTGCAGTTTCGGAAATTCTAATTTTGCGCAGCTATCGTATTTTTGGCATAACATTTTATTTCGATATCGGATTGAGCTGATTCAAGTTCTAGATTAAAAAAGACTAAAAGATATACAACTTTGAAGAACAACATAATTCCAAATTCGGAAGATTGCATGACTAAAATTGATGAAACATCCATAAGTGTGTTATGCATAATTATTAAAGTCATTTTCAAAGCAAAAAAATAAATAAATAAATAAATAAAAATAGTCATGCACCCACCAAACATGATAGCAATTAATAATAGATTTGGTGGAGCAATTAGTGAAGCAATTAATAATGGTTTTGGTGGATGATTTGATGGAGGTAAAATTTTTCCTATAAATACCAAGCCATTTCATTTGTAAATTCATTCTTTCTTCTTTGAAATTCCTTAAGAATAACTAAGAAGATTGTATCTTATTTGTTTATTTACAGTTTTCAGTAATTAATTTCCGCTTTCGCACTTTCTTTCCTTTACTTTTCAGTTTTTACTTTCCGCAATTTACTTTTACGCACAGTACTTTCCTTTCTTTACTTTTTCAGTTTTTACTTTTCAAGCAATGAGGAAGTAACTCCCCCTTGCTGGGGTAAAAGGTAAAGTTTTTATTATTTCTATTTAGATTAATCTCCCCTAATTATAATATAATAATTTTTTAAAATCTGACTTAACGAGGATACCGCCATATTGGTCAGTTGGTAATTAATTATAAATTGGTTTTAACCTGACTAAGCATGGATAACGCCTGGTTGGTCGGTTGGTAATTAATTATTAATTTGACTTAATCAGGATACCGCCTATATGGCTGGTTGGTAATTATCATGCAAAGTTAATATATTTTATTAAGGGAGATATCTAAAATAGTAGTAATAAAAGTGGATCCGTTTACCTCAGGATTTTCTTTATTGTACTTTTACTTTATTTACTTTCAGCTTTTACTTTCCAGTAATTTACTTTCCAGTAATTTAATTTTCAGCATTTACTTTATGTCTTTTCTTTTATTTAAGTTTATACTACCCGTAAATATATGTTATAACTAAGCCAGTTATCTAGGGTTGTGATGAAATCCAATATCACCAGTTTATAAGGGGTTAAATTACAGTTTGGGTAATATAAAGGTTTATTTATGGAGCCTTAATCCTAATGCTTTTTATTAACTGGCCATTAATAAAATTGAACTGATAAACTTAAAATGAACTTGGAAAAGATATTTTAGGTTAAAGACCTTAGACACAATAGCCCACGATCTTCCTTGAGGATAGATAAACCTTTAATAGATTTCCTTACAAGATAGGAAAATACCTGTCGGGTGGGGGTAACCATAATTGGAACTTAATCTTAATGAATCCAGATAACTTGGTTAACATAGGAATATGATTAATTGGGTTATATTAGGTATTTGTATTTGACCATCGGAAGAGGCTTTTACATTATTTTGTGTTCCAGGTTAAAAAACCAATATATTGTACAAACGTAAAATAACCACTTCATCTTTTAAAAAAGATATTGGAAGGATTCACAACCCTGGATAGTTTTATAAATTTGAATTTTCTTCAATCTACTTTCAAGTAATTTATTTACTTGTTTTAATTTTAAAGTCTCCACCCAATCAAACAATCAATCAATTAGATACTTGTAAACATTTAACTTCATAAATTGATAACAAAAGGTTTTAAGTCCTCATGGGATCAATACTTTTTATATTACTTGAATGATACGTGTGTTTGCGTTATACGCGTGTGATAACGCCGGTCAAGTTTTTGGTAACCACATGCGTATAATGCAAGCGCACGTATCGTTCAAGTAGTATAAAAAGTATCGATCCCACGAGTACTTAAAACCTTTTGTTATCAATTTATGAAGTTAAATATTTACAAGTATCTAATTGATTGATTGTTTGATTGGGTGGTGAGTTTAAAACTTAAAACAAGTAAATAAAATTGTTTGAAAGTAGATTGAAGAAAATTCAAATTTATAAAATTATCCAGGGTTGTGAATCCTTCCAATATCTTTTTAAAAGATGAAGTGATTATTTTACGTTTGTGTAATATATTGGTTTATTAACCTGGAACACGAAATAATGAAAAAGCCTCTTCCGATGTTCAAATACAAATACCCAGTATAACCCAATTAATCATATTCTTATTTTAACCAAGTTATCTGAATTCATTAAGATTAAGTTCCAATTATGGCTACCCCCGCCCGACAGGTATATTCCTATCCTGTAAGGAAATCTATTAAAGGGTTATCTATCCTCAAGGAAGATCGTTGGCTATTGAGTCTAAGGTATTTTACCTAAAATCTCTTTTCCAAATTCATTTTAAGTTTACTAGTTAAATTTTATTAATGACCAGTTAATAAAAAGCATTAGGATTAAGACTCAATAAATAAACCTTTATATTTCCCAAACTGTAATTTAACCCCTTATAAACCGGTGATATTGGATTTCATCACAACCCCAGATAACTGGTTTAGTTACGACACATATTTACGGGTAGTAAAAACTTAAATAAAAGAAAAGACATAAAGTAAATGCTGGAAATTAAATTATTAGAAAGTAAATGCTGGAAATTAAATTACTGGAAAGTAAATTACTGGAAAGTAAATGCTGAAAGTAAATAAAGTAAAAGTACAATAAAGAAAATGCTGAGGTAAAAAGATCCACTTTTATTACTACTATTTTAGATATCTCCCTTAATATAATATATTAACTTTGCGTGATAATTACCAACCAGCCATATAGGCGATATCCTGATTAAGTCAAATTAATTATTAATTACCAACCGGCCAACTAGGCGGTATCCATGCTTAGTCAGGTTAAAACCAATTTATAATTAATTACCAACCGAATAATATGGCGGTATCCTCGTTAAGTCATATTTTAAATAGTTATTATATTATAATTAGGAGAGATTAATCTAATAAGCAATAATAAAAGCTTTACATTTTACCCCAGCAAGGGGGAGTTACCTCCTCTTTGCTTGAAAAGTAAAAACTGAAAAAGTAAGGAAAGGAAAGTATTGTGCGTAAAAGTACATTGCGGAAAATAAAAAATGAAAAGTAAAGAAAAGAAAGTGCGAAAGCGGAAATTAATTACTGAAAGCTGTAAATAAACAAACAAGATACAATCTTCTTAGTTATTCTTAAGGAATTTCAAAGAAAAATATCGGAAATTGATGAACATAATTTTTTTACCGCTCCTTTTACTTAATATTTTGTTTAGTTTCTCGGGTTTGATGAACGTTTTGATGTGTTTTAGTTTATTTTGCAAATAAAATAATATTGGGACTCAATGAAATCATTTAGGACGAAATATGGCTCAAATAAGGGCAAAAATTGGACTTGACATATTAATTTTGGAGATTGAAAACTTGAAAGGGCGTTCTAACGAAGTGCTGTTTCGGAAATTCCAGTTTTACATAACAGTCGTATTTTGGGCATAACCTTTTACACTAATATCGGATTGAGCTGATTTAACTTCCAGATTGAATAAGATTCAAAGATCTACAACTTTGAAGAACGAAATAATTTCGAATTCGGAAGATTTCATGACCGAAATTGATGAAACAGCCAGAAGTGTGTAATGTGTAATTATTAAAGTCATTTTCAAAGTAAATAAATAAATAATAAAAATAGTCAAGCTCCCACTAAATATGATAGAAATTAATAGTGGATTTAGTGGAGCAATTAGTGGAGCAATTAGTGGAGGATTTGGTAGAGCATTTGGTGGATGATTTGATGATTTGAAAGAAAGTGTCATACTTTCAGATCCAGCATAATGTTCAATTAGTCACGTCTAGCTTACGATGTTAAACTTAGCGCTAGCTGGGAGGCAACCCATGCAAATTATGTATATATTTTGATTTGGTGTCTTTTAATTGTTGTGTGTTTAGTTTTTGCAGGTTAAGTCATTTCAAGTTGGAAGATGCTCTCGCAAATCTTCACAAGCAATTTCCTTCTCTCCCTAAAAAATCTCTGATGAACAAAGCTCGCTTGGAACAGATGAGACTACTGATGATCAAAGGTATTCCTACTGAAATTCGTTGGATTATTGAAGCACATGTCCGATTGGCAGGTGAGTCTTCAGACTCTTTTATTTCACATCTGCCTGGTTTAGGTTGAAGCACCTATGCTAAAAGAGAAGAGCCAAAAGAATGTGTGTTTGTTATAAATGTGCTCATTTGTTTTGTGATACTGATTGTCGATCTTTAGGAATGGTGTCTGATAACCGCGAAGATAAGATTAATTTCATTAGAGATGGCTTGAGTAAGGAGTCTTTGGATGACATATCTAAAACTCTTGAGACGCATCCCAGTGGATATATGTATCACGAAATTCGCATGTTATATGCACAATTCCGTAAAGAAAGACAACATTTAAGTCTCGGGAATCTGACTCTAAAAGACCACGTTTGCCAATTTATAAAAAAATTGGATGGGAAACTTATCCCTGATGCATAGACGTCATTCAAGCTATTACATTATTGTAAATATTATATCTCTTTGTCTTTTCCTAATAATTGTGATTTATTTTGTTATTTTCTCCGACGGGATCCAAGCTATTTTTTGACCTTTCACGATTTAGTATTTTGCTATTAATCGTCATTTGGAAGATACTTGTGCTATTATTACTCACCCTTTTCAGGTTCTATAAATTCAACTCTTCATTGCACATTTGAAGGCAACCAGACAAAAATGGAAGCTACTTCAAGAAGACGGGTTGAAAACATATGTGTGTTTTACGGTAACAGTGTTGGTGTTAAACCAGAATACGTAACAGTGACACAGGAATTGGGTCGAGTCATTACTGCAAGGAATATGCACTTAGTATATGGCTGTGACAATATTGGAGTAATGGGGATCGTTTCAAAGGCTGTACAGGATGGAGGTAGTCAAGTCTTGGGAATCATCCCAAAACCTTTGGCGGAGGTGAATCTTATTGGATCATCAAACGGCGAGGAACTAATTGTGCCAGGTATGTCTGAACGACTGGTAGAGATGATTAACCGTGTTGATGCTTTTATTGCTTTGCCATGAGGCTTGGGCACGATGGTGGAAATTTTTACAGTACTTTCTTGGGCAAACTTGAACATACACCAGAAACCGCTTGGACTGTACATTGTTGGTGGATTTTATGATTTTCTTTGTGTGTTTCTTTATGATGCTCGGAGAAATGTGTTCGTGTCAAAACTTGTAAAAGAACTCCTCTTCACTACTAGAACTGCCCCATATTTAATTGATCAAATTCTAGCAGTTGAACCACAAATTGACCCCATTCTTTTCAAGATAAACTGGTCCGATAATGATTGTTCTAAGAGGTGTCGTATAAATCTGGATCTTAACCTTTAACTTATCATTTTCATTTTAGCTAACCAGTTACGGTTTTCTAAACTCTACTTCTATTGTTTAAGACATTGGGGACAATGTATCATTTAGGTTTGGGGGAGGAGAATAGTTAAATTGTATCTTGTTTTTATTGTTTGATTTTTAGTCAAATTTTTTCGAAAAAGCCAACAAAAATTGAAAAATTTTACAAAAACCAAAAAAATATTTTGTATTTTTGTGTTTTTATTTGATTAATCAGGTGAAATTAGTTGTGAGATAGCTGTGTAAGGAATTTCCAGCCCTAAGACGTATCTCAACCTATTTCGGAACAAGTTAATTTTTGTTTATTTCCTTTTAAATTATTTAATTTGTGAATTCTCTATAATACTGACTAAAATGAATCTCCATATGCTCAGTTGACAGGTATTATCAGCATACATGGTAACATACAGACATGAGCTGTAATTGAAAAGTTTGTAATATTTAGTGCTCTAGTTTAATTGGAGGAAGCATCTATAAAAAGCGATGGAGTAAAAAAACAAACGTCTGAGATCCGAGTTATTAAGTCTGTAAGGGTGTTTTAACACCTAGTGCCCTAAAACCAACTGGTTTGGGAGTCACTGGCCCAAAGCTCGCTACATGGATGAAGGATATTGTATATAAATAAAAAAAAATCAAAAAAAAAATTATTCCATTGATTAAAAAAGGTTTGAATTCTGATAAAACTTTAGGACAAAAATATTACTCTCTTCTCAACTACACTCGTGACTATTGTGGGAAAAATGAGTTGATTAATATTTTGTTGACTATGTATATGGAGAATGGTAAAAATAATCGGAGAATTTACTTATTCGGTAATTTAAAAAGAAACAAAACAATTATTGACTTGGATTAGAAGTTTCATCTGTTCAGTCACTAACTTCTTTATTCTCTTGTCTTTTTGCTTTTGTGTGCATTAGTTTTATTATCTTTTTTACTTTTGTAAAACATTTGTGGATATCGTTGCTGTAAGCCCTCACGAGACTACAACTCGTCCACTAGGGACACCTAGGAGTTTAAAGGCTTGTTGCATACGCTAAATGCAACCGTGATCCCTACGAAAGTGGCTTAGTTTAATTTTAATTGTTTCTCGTATTTATTTTGTTGTTTTGCTCGAGGAGTAGCAAAATGTTAGGTTTGAGGGTGTGATGAGCGGAAAATATATCAATATTTATTGCCCTTTTACTTAATATTTTGTTTAGTTTCTCATGTTTGATGAACGTTTTGATGTGTTTTAGTTTATTTTGCAGATAAAATAATATTGGGACTCAATGAAATCATTTAGGATGAAATGTGGGTCAAATAAGGGAAAAAATTGGACTTGACATATTAATTTTGGAGATTGGAAACTGGAAAGGGCGTTCTAACGAAGTGCAGTTTCGGAAATTCCAGTTTTGCGCAACTGTCGTATTTGGAGCATAACTTTCCAGATTAAAGAAGACTCAAAGATCTACAACTTTGAAGAATAAATAATTTCGAATTCTGAAAATTTCATGACCGAAATTGATGAAACATCCGGAAGTGTGTTATGTGTAATTATTAAAGTCATTTTAAAGTAAAAAAAAAATAATAATAAAAATAGTCAAGCTCCCACCAAACATGATAGAAATTAACAATGGATTTGGTGGAGTAATTAGTGGAGTAATTAGTGGAGCAATTAGTGGAGGATTTGGTGGAGCATTTGGTGGATGATTTTATGGAGGCAAAATTTTGCCTATAAATACCAAGCCAATTCATTTGTAAATTCATACTTTCTTCTTTGAAATTCCTTAAGAATAACTAAGAAGATTGTATCTTGTTTGTTTATTTACAGCTTTCAGCAATTAATTTACGCTTTCACACTTTCTTTTCTTTACTTTTCAGTTTTTACTTTCCGCAATTTACTTTTACGCACAGTACTTTCCTTTCTTTACTTTTTCAGTTTTTACTTTTCAAGCAATGAGAAGGTAACTCCCCCTTGCTGGGGTAAAAGGTAAATCTTTTATTATTACTATTTAGATTAATCTCCCCTAATTATAATATAATAACTATTTAAAATCTGACTTAACGAGGATACCACCATATTGGTCGGTTGGTAATTAATTATAAATTGGTTTTAACCTGACTAAACATGGATACCGCTTGGTTGTTCGATTGGTAATTAATTATTAATTTGACTTGATTAGGGAACCGCCTATATGGCTGGTTGGTATTGTTAGTGTTCCTAGAACATGCCAAGGATCTCTAAGGTGATTTGTGTGTGAATAAATCAAAGAAAGTTGCGGAAATACTCACTTTGATCGGATGAAGTTCAAGACTTTTTCTTCTTTGTTGGAAGCTCCAAGCCTTTGATTTGAATTCCAAACTCAAGAGTGAGTTTCCCTATCACCTTATTTTGACTCTTAATGTGATAGCAATGAAAAATTTTGCAACAAAATTCCATGGAGAAGAGAAAGCATGCTCGGCAATTTGGAAGAATGAGAGAGGAAGTGTTTTTGTTATTTTGTTTCTAAAACAAAAGTGTTACACAAGTTGACTTGTCAAAGAATGTGTAAATGCATTTCCAAAAGCTAAACAAAGACAAAGTGTGTTGGAGAAGCTACTATAAAAGCTCTCAACCACTTCCATCATCTTGAATGACTAGTGATGTAAATTGGTGGGTCCCATATTTAAATTCAAAATTCAAGTTGGGTGAGACTACACACTTCGGGCTCGGGTTCGTTTAATCCGACTAAACGAATTTTCCGTTGCGTCTTAATTAATCCAATTTAATTAAATAATAATGCCTCACAAAATTATTACGAAAGTCGCTTACGAATTAATTCTAAATTAAGTCATTCGCTAGAATTAAAATCCAATTTAATTCTGCATTGAAATCCTATTTCAATTAATATATCTAATATATTATTTTATCCCAATTAATTAAATTAAATAGTAAAATCCAATTTCACTATTAAATTTACTTTGCCGATTAATTCCAAATTAATCGCGTTTTCTCCTCTCGACGAATTTAATCCCAGATAAATTCTTGACGTAAATAATCCCAGATTAATTCTTTCTCTGATAATTAATCCTAGATTAATTCTTGCCGTATTTAATCCCATATTAATTTTCTCTCTCATAATTAATCCCAGATTAATTATGTTCGAGTCAAATGTCATCGGTGAATCTTTGGGAAGCGACCCAAGAGATTCCTGGATATGTTGGCAGTAAATACGGTCATCGAACTATCCAAAAATATGGTGTACCTGGTACCATATTCTTTCCGATTTACAAGACATGGTTGGCTTCTAGCAAAGCACCATGCCTACCCAATTCTCCAGAAAATATTCAACATGGAATATATATAATTTGTATCAGGCGTAGTATACATTGTATTGCGTATTACGATCCAGTATCGGATGTCACATGCTAGGCCTGGGCCTGGAGTTGTGTCTGCCCTATACGAAGCATATATCAGATCACTAGTAACTAGTCTCTTTATGATCGGAAAGTCATGACCTAGTCATACTTTCTCGATGGCTATAGCACTACAGAGTACCAGTTCTGTATCCCTGCGTGATCATCATCTCAATATGAATGAAGTGATACTTCCATCTTGACATCACACCCAATACACTACGATTCTCAGTATACCCAGAAGAGGCATACACAGAACCTGTTAAAGTCCCGGACGGCCAAAACCAAAGTATACTGATTGTCGCAAGTATTAGCGATGCAAGTCTCAGTTTAAGACCATATACACCTACCCTGATTCGGATTCCCATAGACATATAGTCATACTACCAATGGGATTTCGAGGGGTCTATCCACAGCGAAGCTGTTCCCATAATATCGGTTAACAGAAACTCATATCACACTTGCATAAGTATCCAATACTTAAATATACGAGAACTATGTCATTAAGCTTCCATAACGCGCACAAGTGCAATACTAGCCTATTCTGCATTATCGATATCCAGTCTCGATAATACTACGACTAGGGATATTTAATGATCAAATCTTTTGTGGATTAATACTGTCTCATATCTTATTAATTCAGAACTGATCATATGGACTTTTATCATTTATATATCCAAGTAATCTAATTACAAAATGATAAAAGAGCAATTTCCTTTGTCACGTAGTTAATTTTGTATAAGAACACCATATCCTTTACAAAATAGTGATGCTATTGGTAATAATTGTCCAACAATCTCCCACTTGGCCTATAGCTAATCACTCAAATGTCTAACACCTGAACTATGTACGGGTCGCTCAAACTTCTGCTGAGAAATAACTTTCGTCAGTAGATTTGCAAGTTATCATCTGATGTGATTTATTCAATCATCACATCGCCACAATGTATGATCTCACGAATCAGATGAATTAGTCAAAGTACATACTTGGATCGTTGATGAGACCGCGGTTCTTTAGCCTGTGTTGTAGCCTAGCTCAGCTGCTAACAGAACGACTCCTAATCCAATTAGGAATTTATAGATCCAAAATGCTTCTTTTTGCTGCCTCAGCTGCAGCAATATTCTGCTTTTATTGTTTAATCGACAACAGTATCTTGCTTGGAAGATTTTCAGCTCACTGTTTCGTTGTTCAAACAAAATATGTACCCTTATTGATGTTGGGATGTATGCCCTAGAGCTACATGTGATGTAAATGGTTTTATGTGTTTTGAAATAAAATGATGCATTATTCATTTATCAAAGTGTTTGTTTAATTTTCGCATATTATATATCATATTGAATACCCTAGATTACTTATGTGTCTTCAGACTTAGTGTATGCGTGTCATACACAAGAGGATTTAAGTCTAAAGTTTGTAATCTTAAATAGTCCATAGAGAACAAACAAAGCGGGTACTTTGTTTGTAGTTTATCTATAGCTGTGGTCCATTCTATATTTGTATGGCGACCTTGATCGGGGATCGTCCATTTAGAGACATGAGAATTGAGGCACCTTGTATGATGTGATCATATAGGACTGGACCTAGATGGAAATGACATTCTTTTAATATCCGTTAAACAAAGAAAGTCATTTCGATCTACTAGATGGTCATATATGGATTGATCTTAATCCTGAGTGTACTACGAACTCCTGCATGATAGGTTATGTCATTTGATTTATAAAGGTGAGGTTGGAGTTGCAGTCCTGGCCAATAGCTACGTATTTTGGGGGCATGGTCTGTTGTGTAGCTGTGAACGTTTTACATAGACATAGAGTTCAGTCATTCTTGCGAGAAGTATATGAGTATCTTTCTTAAGGGTTGATTCGGTGCTTGAATGATTTGAGCGCTCAACTCTTTCTATTGTGAATAGAAAGATTAAAATTCATAATCGTTATGAATAAATCGTTCATTAGAGAATCAATGGTACTTAAGGTAAAAATAATTAGAGGGGTATAACGGACATTATGACCCGACTCTAATTACGAGATACTCGTGAAGGGTCGATTCGTATGTAATGACTATATCGATGGACACCGATAAATCATAATGATTAAAAATCATAATCGTTATGAATAAATCGTTCATTAGAGAATCAATGGTACTTAAGGTAAAAATAATTAGAGGGGTATAACGGACATTATGACCCGACTCTAATTACGAGATACTCGTGAAAGGTCGATTCGTATGTAATGACTATATCGATGGACACCGACTTGGTTCGACTTAATATATCATCTGCGGCAAAGAGAGTGCAGCTTCGGGTTTTTAGTGGAATAAACCGGAGCTAATAATTCAGAATATTTAATTAAGAGCTTAATTAATATTTCGATACTATTGGAGCTCGAAACCGTAGGTCCATTTGGTCCCCGTGCTAGCTCAATTTACTATAGTGGATTTAGTATAATTGGATAATCTAATTATATACTCACATATGCATAAATATTATTAATATGATTAATAATATTATTTGTCACACTTGAAACTATATATTAAAAGTTAATGTATGGTATTAATAATTATATGATAATTATTAAATACAAAATATTAAATTATATATGATATAATTTAATAAGGCTAAGATTGTAAATTCTAAATTATGGGTTTTGGAAACCCTTGTGTTTAATTTAGATGTTACAAATATTTCAAGGCATTAATCTTTTGTTTTTGTAACACCTTTTCCATTATGGAAAGTGAATATTGATTACAATCAATTCTTGCTACATGTTACAAAAATTGAAAGACTTTTACATGCCATTGCCGATTTGCAAGGAAAATAAAAGGAAAGTTTTCTTTAATGGTTTTGGAAGTTATGTATTTGTAAAGGCAAATTACATAATTAATTTTTGTAATTGATTTGGTCATTCAATTCTTGATTGATGTTACAAAAATTAAAGATATTTTCTTAGCCTTGGCCGATGCTTGATGGATGGGGAGGGGAGTGGTTGATTTGTTTTTAGAAACAATTTAACCTAAGTATATAAAGAAAATTTGATTTTCTTTTTGGTGAGCTCTCACTCTTGCAACCCTAGCCACCTTCTTCTTCTTCAACACTCTTTCAAAAGTTGAAAAACTTCATTGAAGAACAAAAGAAGAAAAATAAAATATTTTGTGTGACAAAATCTCTAAATAGTTTAGTGATACTTTTATGTGAGTCAAGCCCACACTTATTTCCGTTGGTTGTGAGACATAGCACGGAAGCCTTTATGGTGTTGAATCGAAAATCCATCTTCCTCCATCTTACATAAATTCACGGCAGTGAGGGTTTTATTTAAATGTAGAAATCATCACACATGGCTCGGCAATTGAATGAAGGGAGCACATGGTGCAAGCTGAATGCGTGGCTCATTTATTCATGATTCGCATTTGTAATTTAGCATGTGTTGCGCATGCATGATATATATGAAATCAGTGTTGCACATGCATGATATATATATTAAATCCATTCAATGTAGTGCACGGTACTTTAAATGGAGAAGCCGAAAAGTCACTGTAATTTCACAAGCAATTTTGCTGCTGTGTGCGTGACTGGTCCAGGGTTCGTGGCTCATGACTTGATATTTTTGTGGTGATTTCATGTTGCAAAATAAATCAAAAATAAGAACGATTCTCAGTGGTGCTGCTGGTTCCATTCGGCTACTCAACGGGAAGGGCAGAAAAAAATTTCAAGTCCGATCTGTGTGCCTAAGCCGCTTCCACTGCGCGAGGAAAGCGTTTCCTACAATTGTGACTTACAGTCATCTTTCTCGGTTTGGAAACTTGCAGCGGTGAACCCAGTCACCTCAAGTTCTCCTTTCCCCATATTCCCAGAAAGCATCCTTAGTTCATCCAAGATACTCAAGGATGTTTTTTACTTCAATCCAGTGACCACCTGGATGACCTGATTGCATCTACATATGCTCAAAGCATATGAGACATCAGGTCGCGTACATTTTCATAACATACGAGCTCTGGGAGAGTGTCAGCAGCTTTCTAGATCTATCCCAGTGAGATCTTTATTACTAGAATAAAGCCTGCTTCTCCCAGGTTTTTCATGGAGAATTTTATGAAAGCCAAGCTTCACATATTATAGTATGTGAATGTTATTACCGAGAAGTAATATATCATCAACATAAGGATAATGAATTTCAGTGCGCTCCCAATAACCCTCTTATATACACAAGAATCTTCTTCATTTTGAATTAAATCATATACCATTATGATTACATCAAAACGATGGTTCCAAGAATTCAATGCTTGCTTCAATCCATAAATGGATCGATTTAAATTGCAAGCCTTGTTTGTAATTTTTGGCACGACAAAACCGTCAGGATGTTGCATACAAACATCCTCCAAAAGGTTCCCATTAAGGAAAGCGGTTTTGGAGTCCAGCTGTCATATTTCATAAACGAAATATGCAGCAATAGCAAGCATTATCCGAAAGGATTTAATCATGGAAACAGGTGAAAACGTTTCATCGTAACCGACACTATGTCGTTGACGATACCCTCTCTGTACAAGCCTAGCTGCGTACTTTTGTATGTTGCCATCCATGTCTGTCTTCCTTGAAGACCATTTGCAACCAATAAGTTTAACGCCTTCTGGTGCATCAACTAGTATCCAAACACGGTTCGTATACATAGAATCGATTTTGGACTTCATGGCACGTTGCCATAAAATGAGTCGATATCTTGTATCATTTCCTCATACGTAGTTGGTCCATCATCCTCAATAAGATTAATATCTACATGAGGTGAGATCAGAAACCCATACCTCCCAGGTTGTTTTATGACTCTCTCCGACATACGCGGTTCTTGTGTATTCGAAGATTGTGGTACAGTTTCATCCCTGGTGAACTGTTAATGTTCCGTAAGGGATCAGTGCCTGGAATAGTATCACTCTAATTTTCATCGAGTTCTACTTTCTTCCCACTTACCACTGCATATAGGAATTCCTTTTCGAGGAAAACCGTATGGAGAGCAATAAATACATTGTTCTCTTGTGAGTTGTATAAGTACTATATGTTGGTTTCCTTAGGATAACCTACAAATAAGCACTTATCTGATTTGGGTTCTAGTTTGGTATCATCCCAACATTTAGAGTATGCCCAGCATTCCCAAATATTTAGGAATGAGAAACCCGGTTTCTTTCTTGTTCATATCTAATATGAAGTCTGTCTAACAGATTTTCATGGAACCTTATTCAAAATAAGTATTGCACTGTTTAATGCGTATCCTTAGAAGGGAATTGGTAGCTCATAGTGACTCATCATTAACCTTACCATGTCCAACTAAGTTCTGTTTCTCCGTTCGGTCACACCGTCCAACTGAGGTGTTCCGGGAGGAGTCCACTGTGAAAGAATACCATACTCTTTCAAGTAATCTTGAAACTCATATGTTTAAGTATTATCCACCATGGTCCAACCGTAATGTTTTTATACTTTTACCGGTCTATTTTTCTTATTCGTGTCGAAACTCTTTCATTTCTCAAAAGTTTCCAACTTGTGTTTCATAAGATACATATAACCATAACGCGATGCCATATCCGTAAAGGTTACGAAGTATTCATATCCACTTCTAGCCTAGCTAGATATGGGCCCACTTACGTCACTATGAACGAGGGCTAACAGATCGGTGGCTCGTGCACCTTTACCATGTAAAAGGTGTTTTAGGCACTTTGCCTAATAAATAAGCTTCGCAGACATCATTTGAATTAGGATCAAATCCATCCTAGTATCCACTCTTCGAAAGTGTGGATATACGAGTCGTGTTAATGTGTCACAGACAACAATGCCACAAATAAGTCTCATCTGATTTACTCAGTTTGGGCCTTTTGTTTGTCATGTTATATCTTTGAGATTCATTTATATTCGAAATATAAATACTGTTATTCACATCTAATGTGTATATCTCAATATCATCTTTATAGACAAAACATCTGGTGTTTCGGAACATAAAGGTATACCCCAACGGGTTAAACTAGATACAGAGATAATGTTCTTAGTCAAACTAGGTACATTATAACAGTCTCATAATTTAAGTACATGCCCCAATGACAGTTCCAAAACTTAGGTTCCTATGGCCAAAACAGCGACTCTCATCCGATTTTCGACTTGTAGGTCGATCTCATATGAAGTCAGTATCCTGCTAATCAGCAGATCCTGCACATCAATACATATGTATGTTCCACATCCAGTATCAAAATCCAATTTTAAAACTGGTAGTGGACATATTTATAACAAACATACCTGAAGCCGGAGCCATGCCCCACCTTCACTTCCTTCATGTCTGCCTTGTCCATACGGCAGTCACGCTTCAAGTGACCCTGTTTGCCACAGCTTAGGCAGACATCTTGGGATATGTTCTTTGTCTTCCCAGAAGACTGTGACGATTTAGTCTTGCCCTTTTCTTTACACCCTAAGAAGCCTTCGGCCAAGCCTATGGCCTTCAGAGATGTCGAAGTAAGATGTGCCTTACGCTTCTAGCCCTTTTGGAAGCTCTGGCTCTGCCTCATTGAGCATAGCCATTAACTCTCCAAGAGTTATCTCTTGGTTTATGATGAACCCGCCCCAGCATTCAGGCAGAGACTGTAAGATCAAATCTATGAAAGTCTCGGCCTCGTAGGAATGCCCAGCTTACCTAGCTGCTCGATGTCAGCAATCATCTGCGACATCTAGTGCTCGATAGACGTACCATCCGACATACGCGAGCGAAAGCGTTTCTTTTGCAATTTGTACTTCTAAGATTAAGAATAGATCTATGAAGATCCTTTAATTTCAACATCATGGTATAAGGATCTAACCCTTAGTTCTGACGACGAAATTAAGGAGTCATCGCAGCTAGCATAACGGATTGAGCACTAAATTTATGAGTCTTCCAAAGCTCATGCTCCACTATTTGCTCAAATCCGGGCTCAGGCCCGAGAGGTTTCTCTATCGAATATAGTAACTGATGAAAACCTGCCTGGAACAAAGCTAGACAAACCCACAAGAGATTGTTATCCACGCAACTCCTGTGAACCCCGCAGGAACAAAGCTGTGAAACCCACAAAAGATTGTTATGAGCGCCCAGGAAAGCATAACGAGGTTTGGAGATTAGAAACCCGTGAAGAACAAAGCCTCACGAACCCCTAATTGCTTGAAACACCACAAAGGACAACATTCCTTTGATAAGTTTTGAAGAGAATCCACCATTATTACAAATACAATCTTGGCCCCTAACGTTGGCCCACTCTATAAGAAACACCAATTAAGACCTAACATTTGGCCCACTATATATAAACACCAATATTAAAACCTAGGGCCCCTAACAGTCGACCCACTCTAAAATAAACACTAACATTAACACACTCTATGAGGTCTTTGCTTATATATTTTCGACCCCTTTATTGCCAAATAACTTGAATGGATTATTAGGCTTCATCTTGGATCCATACTTCGAGGCTTGTTTTCTTGATGCTCTTTGTATCATATCAGTAACTTCTCAGCTCCCAGGACTATCCTGAGATTCTTTTACCAATCTGGAAAATTAAAGCCGTTAAAGACATTTTCACCCAGATTATGTCCTTTGACGCTAATCTTTCAGGTCATCTTGATTGCTATAGTCCAACTATCCAATCAACGATTTCGGGTACAATCTAATGTAATGATTACAATAGTCTAACTATATAATTAACTACAATTTGATTGGTTACTTTCAAATGTATTGATTACTATAGTCCAACTATATAACCAACTAAAAATGAAGTAGTTTGAATACAGTCCAACTGTTCAATTAAAACATCAATTGAATATTAGTCCAACTAATATATTTATATTTTAATGATGAAAAAATAAAATGAGCGCGTATTGGCAAGTATCTAAATGAAATTGCAAATTTAATATTTGCCTCCCACTATTTTTCGGCGAGCCTCTAACCCTCTGTGGAGTACTCGAGAAACCTAGTTTCCTAGTGGGCTAGGATCCCGTTAAATAACACACAACCTTGACTTTGGCCAACAAGCTGTATGAAACTTAACTAGGTAGATCTCCAAGATCAATTGGATCTCATCCAATCCCTAGATCTAGTAGGTGGACCTCCAAGTCCGAAACATATATCCAATATATGTAAATATATCCAATATAGTTCCTAATCTGTTTCCTCTGAATCAACTAAGCCTTGGCTTTGGATCAACAAACTTAATGATTCCAGTTAAGCGTAACCCACTGACAGTGGGAAAGCTTCGTAATCGAAGTCGATGAACCAAAAGTGACATTGACTTTGGCCAACAAGTCACAACCGCCCAAGACATATGATATGGAAGAAAGCTTACGTGGTTCAAAACACATCCGCGATGGAAAAAGGTCTTGACTTTGGCCAACAAACCAATGCCAATCTTGGATCTTGAGAGAGAACCACTCAATGGAAGGAAAAACGCTTACTATTGAATGAGGGTTTTTCGCGTAAATTGGCAACCAATTTATTATCTTTAACTAGGTCTCATCATACACCCTTAAACATGCATTCTAAAAGCATAATAAGGCGTGATAAAATTAATAATGATATGTGGATGGATATATAACAAATTGTTCCTAGAACAAATCTATCATTTTCCTCTCCCCGCTAGCGCTATTCTTACTTCTACCCAATTACATAACACTAAAAGAGACCTCATTTACATTGAAGGGAATTGGTAAGAAGATAAATACAATGAGAAAAGAGATAATAGGTTGGACACGCAGGTCCAATTTAATAGATAAGTACCATACTTACAACAATTTCCAAAATTGCCCTCACCCATCTAATATCCATCTGATATACATTATTTATACAATACATCCAAGTATTCACACAAAGCATGTTATTCAATCAATCTAATCCAATTAATTAATCTTTGATTAATGACCATCCAATGTTCAAACAACGATTTGATTTGTGGGAGTCAAACTCGTTTAAGAATAAATACTCAAAGTAAGTATTCTTGAATTATATCGAACTATAATTTTAAATCCAATTTAAATTGTATCCAATACTAATTCATATTTAATTCCAAATTAACTAATTACACTTTTAATAGTGCCTTTAAGGACTTGGATTCCAAATCCAATCCAATTGGGTCTCAAATGTCCAATTAGCATCCAATACTATTCAATTAAAGTCCAATGGGCTTTCAATTGATTCTTTAGGCATGAGATTTGGCCATTATGGATCAAATCCAAAATGCCAAGGCCCAAGTTAGGAATCACCCTACGCCATAAAATCAATTTAGGCCCATTAGGCCCAATGTCATATTTTGGACTTTATGGAAATGGTTTAGGCCCAAATATGATCCAAGACCAAAATTTGGCCCAACCAAGCACATTAGTCCAAATACAACAATTAGATTAATATATCATTCCAAATTACATATTAATCCATTTCAAGTGTAATTAACATAGTTAATTAATTAATCTAGAATTTCCAAAACACAAATTAATCTAATCAATCATGCTTAATATCTAATTCATGTCCAACACAAATTAAAGCAAAATAAATTCTATAACATGCAACATACTCAAGTCCAAGGAATAGAAATAACATCCAATTTTTGATTTCAATCCAATTAAATCAACAATCAATATCTAAGATTCATTTCATGCCAATTAACATATCCAATTGTTAAAATTCAACAAATCACCATGAGCTACATCTAAGGTACCATTCAGCCAAGCTAACAAATTTGGGAAATTTTGATCCAATCAATTTTTCACAATCCAATGATACACAACTCCAAGTCGTCATCATCCAAGCATAACCAAACATCCAATTTTACATTTTCATGCTCCAAGCAAAAATGCCCAAATTAAAGTCATGAACCCTAGAATCTAAATCAAGCTTAGATCTCGCTCTGATACCATTGTTAATGTTCCTAGAACATGCTAAGGATCTCTAAGGTGATTTGTGTGTGAATAAATCAAAGAAAGTTGCGGAAATACTCACTTTGATCGGATGAAGTTTAAGATTTTTTCTTCTTTGTTGGAAGCTCCAAGCCTTTGATTTGAATTCCAAACTCAAGGGTGAGTTTCCCTATCACCTTATTTTGACCCTTAATGTGCTAGCAATGAAGAATTTTGCAACAAAATTCCATGGAGAAGAGGAAGCATGCTCGGCAATTTGGAAGAAGGGGAGAGGAAGTGTTTTTGTTATTTAGTTTCTAAAACAAAAGTGTTACACAAGTTGACTTGTCAAAGAATGTGTAAATGCATTTCCAAAAGCTAAAAAAAACAAAGTGTGTTGGAGAAGCTACCATAAAAGCTCTTAACCACTTCCATCAAATTGAATGACTAGTGATGTATGTTGGTGGGTCCCACACTTAAATTCAAAATTCAAGTTGGGTGAGACTACACACTTCGGGCTCGGGTTCGTTTAATCCGACTAAATGAATTTTTCATTGCGACTTAATTAAATCCAATTAATTAAATAATAATGCCTCGCAAAATTATTACAAAAGTCACTTACGAATTAATTCTAAATTAATTTGTTCGCTAGAATTAAAATCCAATTTAATTCTGCATTGAAATCCAATTTCAATTAATATATCTAATATATTATTTTAGCCCAATTAATTAAATTAAATAGTAAAATCCAATTTCACTATTAAATTTACTTTGCCGATTAATTCCAAATTAATCGCCTTCTCTCCTCTCGACGAATTTAATCCCAGATAAATTCTCGACGCAATTAATCCCAGATTAATTCTTTCTCTGATAATTAATCCCAGATTAATTCTTGCTGTAATTAATCCCAGATTAATTTTCTCTCTCATAATTAATCCCAGATTAATTCTGTTCGAGTCAAATGTAATCGGTGAATCTTTGGGAAGTGACCCAAGAGATTCCTGGATATGTTGGCAGTAAATACGGTCATCGGACTATCCGAACATATGCGTACCCGGTACCACGTTTTACCGATTTACAAGACATGGTTGACTTCTAGCAAAGAACCATGCCTACCCAATTCTAAAGAAATATGTTCAACATTGAATATATATAATCTGTATCAGGCTTAGTATACATTGTATTGCGTATTACGATCCAGTATCGGATGTCACATGCTAGGGCTGGGGCTGGAGTTTTGTTTGCCCCGTACGAAGCATATATCGGATCACTAGCAACTAGTCTCTTTATGATCGGAAAGTCATGACCTAGTCATACTTTCCCGATGACTATAACACTATAGAGTACCAGTTTTGTATCCCTGCGTGATCATCATCACCATATGACTGAAGTGATACTTCCATCTTGACATCACACCCCATATACTACGATTCTCAGTATACCCAGAAGAGGTGTACATAGAACCTGTGTTAAAGTCCCGGATGACCAAACCAAAGTATATTGATTGTCGCAAATATTAGCGATGCAAGTCTCAAGTTAAGACCATATACACCTACCCTGATTCGGATTCCCATAGACACATAGTCATACTACCAATGGAATTCCGATGGGTCTATCCAGAGCGAAGCTGTTCCCATAGTATCGGCTAACAGAACCTCATATCACACTTGCATAAGTATCCAATACTTAAATATACGAGAACTATGCCGTTAAGCTTCCATAACACGCACAAGTGCAATATTAGCCTATTCCTCATTATCGATGTCCAGTCTCGATAATACTACGACTAGGGATATTTAATGATCAAATCTTTCGTGGATTAATATTGTCTCATATCTTATTAATCCGGAACTGATCATATAGACTTTTATCATTTATATATCCAAGTAATCTAATTACAAAATGATAAAATAGCAATTTACTTTGTCACATAGTTAATTTGGTAATTATCACGCAAAGTTAATATATTATATAAGGGAGATATCTGAAGTAGTAGTAATAAAAGTGGATCATTTTACCTCAGCATTTTCTTTATTGCTCTTTTACTTTATTACTTTCAGCGTTACTTTCCAGTAATTTACTTTCCAGTAATTAATTTCCAGCATTTACTTTCCAGTAATTTAATTCCAGCATTTACTTTATGTCTTTTCTTTTATTTAAGTTTTTACTACCCGTAAATATGTGTCGTAACTAAGCCAATTATCTGGGGTTGTGATGAAACTCAATATCACGGTTTATAAGGGGTTAAATTACAGTTAAATATTTACAAGTATCTAATGGATTGATTGTTTGATTGGGTGGTGACTTTAAAATTAAAACAAGTAAATAAATTACTTGAAAGTAGATTGAAGAAATTCAAATTTATAAAACTATCCAAGGTTGTGAATCCTTCCAATATATTTTTTAAAAGATGAAGTGGTTATTTTACTTTTGTATAATATATTGGTTTATTAACCTGGAACACGAAATTATGTAAAAGCCTCTTCCGATGGTCAAATACAAATACCCAGTATAACTCAATTAATCATATTCCTATGTTAACCAAGTTATCTGAATTCATTAAGATTAAGTTCCAATTATGGTTACCCCCGCCCGACAGGTATATTCCTATCCTGTAAGGAAATCTATTAAAGGGTTATCTATCCTCAAGAAAGATCATGGGCTATTGAGTCTAAGAACTTTAACCTAAAATCTCTTTTCCAAGTTCATTTTAAGTTTACCAGTTCAATTTTATTAATGGCAAGTTAATAAAAAAGCATTAGGATTAAGGCTCAATAAATAAACCTTTATATTACCCAAACTTTAATTTAACCCCTTATAAACCGGTGATATTGGATTTCATCACAACCCTAGATAACTGGCTTAGTTACAACACATACTTACGGGTAGTAAAAACTTAAATAAAAGAAAAGACATAAAGTAAATGCTGGAAATTAAATTACAGGAGAGTAAATTACTGGAAAGTAAATGCTGAAAGTAAATAAAGTAAAAGTACAATAAAGAAAATGCTGAGGTAAAAGGATCCACTTTTATTACTACTATTTTAGTTATCTCCCTTAATATAATATATTAACTTTGCGTGATAATTACCAAACGACCATATAGGCGGTATCCTGATTAAGTCAAATTAATAATTAATTACCCTCCGACCAATCAGGCGGTATCCATGCTTAGTCAGGTTTAAAACCAATTTATAATTAATTACCAACCGACCAATATGGCGGTATCCTCGTTAAGTCAGATTTTAAATAAATTATATTATAATTAGGGGAGATTAATCTAAATAGCAATAATAAAAGCTTTACCTTTTACCCGAGCAAGGGGGAGTTACCTCCTCATTTCTTGAAAAGTAAAAACTGAAAAAGAAAAGAAAGGAAAGTATTGTGCGTAAAAGTAAATTACGGAAAGTAAAAACTGAAAAGTAAAGAAAAGAAAGTGCGAAAGCGAAAATTAACTACTGAAAGCTGTAAATAAACAAACAAGATACAATCTTCTTAGTTATTCTTAAGGAATTTCAAAGAATAAAGTATGAATTTACAAATGAAATGGCTTGGTATTTATAGGCAAAATTTTGCCTCCATCAAATCATCCACCAAATCCTCCACTAATTGCTCCACTAATTGCTCCACTAATTACTCCACCAAATCCATTATTAATTTCTATCATGTTTGGTGGGAGATTGACTATTTTTATTATTTATTTATTTATTTATTTTTTTGCTTTGAAAATGACTTTAATAATTACATATAACACACTTTCAGATATTTCATCAATTTCGGTCATGAAATCTTCATAATTCGAAATTATTTTGTTCTTCAAAATTGTAGATCTTTGAGTCTTCGTTAATCGGGAACTTGAATCAGCTCAATCTGATATTGGAGTAAAGCGTTATGCCCAAAATACGATACTTACGCAAAATTGGAATTTCCGAAACTGCACTTCGTTAGAACGCCCTTTCAAGTTTCCAATCTCCAAAATGAATATGTCAAGTCCAATTTTTGCCCTTATTTGACCCACATTTCGTCCTAAATAATTTCATTGAGTCCCAATATTAATTTATCTGCAAAATAAACTAAAACACATCAAAACCCTTCATCAAACCCGAGAAACTAAACAAAATATTAAGTAAAGTGGGCGGTAAATATTGATATATTTTCCGCTCATCACACCCCCAAACCTAACATTTTGCTAGTCCTTGAGCAAAAAAATAAAATAAAAAACAAGAAACAATTAAAATTAAACTAAGCCACTTTCGTAGGGATCACGGTTGCATTTAGTGTATGCAACAAGCCTTTAAACCCTTAGGTGTCCCTAGTGGACGAGTTGAAGTCTCGTGAGGGCATACAGCAACGATATCTACAAATATTTTACAAAAGTAAAAAGATAATAAAACTAATGCACATAAAAGTTAAAAAAAAAAAACAAGAGAATAGAGAATAAAGAAGTTAGTGACTGAGCAGATGAAACTTCTAATCCAAGTCAATAGTTGTTTTGTTTCTTTTTAAATTACCGAATAAGTAAATTCTCCGATTATTTTTACCATTCTCCATATACACAGTCAACAAAATATTAATCAACTCATTTTGCCCATAATAGTCACGAGTGTAGTTGAGAAGAGAGTAATATTTTTGTCCTAAAGTTTTATCAGAATTCACACATTTTTTAAGCAATGGAATGAATTTTTTTTTTTTTGGTTTTTTATTTATTTATATACAATATCTTCCATCTATGTAGCGAGCTTTGGGCCAGTGACTCCCAAATCAGCTGGTTTAAGGGCACTAGGTGTTAAGATACCACTACTGAATTAATTACTCAGACTTCATATATATATATTGCAACATCTTTGATCCATGTAGCGAGCTTTGGGCCAGTGACTCCCAAACCAGTTGGTTTTAGGGCACTATGTGTTAAAACACCCTTACATACATAATAACTCGAATCTCAGACATTTTTTTTTCCTTCACTTTTTATAGATGCTTCCTCGAATTAAACTAGAGCACTGAAAATTACAAACTTTTCAATTACAGCTCATGTCTGTATGTTACCATGTATGCTGATAATACCTGTCAACTGAGCATATGAAGATTCATTTTAGTCAGTATTATGGAGAATTCACAAATTAAATAATTTAAAAGGAAATAAACGAAAATTAACTTGTTCTAAAATAGGTTGAGATACGTCTCAGGAATGGAAATTCCTTACACAGCTATCTCACACCAATTTAACCTGATTAATCAAATAAAAACACAAAAATACAAAATAATTTTTTTTTGGTTTTTGTAAAATTTTTCAATTTTTTTTTTCTTTTTCGAAAATTTTTGACTAAAAATAAAACAATAAAAACAAGATACAATTTAACTATTCTCCTTCCCCAAACCTAAATGAGACATTGTCCCCAATGTCTTAAACAGTAGAAGAAGAGTTTAGAAAACCGTACCTGGTTAGGTGAAATTCTACATCTAAATAAAAAGTTAAGGGTTAAGATTCGGATTTATCCGACGCCTCTTACCACAATCATTATCGGACCAGTTTATCTTGGAAAGAATGGGGTCAATTTGAGGTTCAAAGGCTAAGATTTGGTCAATTAAATCTAGGGCAGTTCTGGCAGTAAAGAGAAGTTCTTTTACAGGCTTTCACATGAACCCATTTCTCCGGGCATCATCAAGAAACACACAAAGAAAATCATAAAATCCATCAACATTTTACAGTCCAAGCGGTTTCTGGTGTATGTTCAAGTTTGCCCAAGATAGTACTGTAAAAATTTCCTCCATCGTGCCCAAGCCTCATGGAAAAGCAATAAAAGCATCAACACGGTTAATTATCTCTACCAGACGTTTTGAAATACCTGGCACGATTAGTTCATCGTCGTTTGATGATCAAATAAGATTCACCTCCGCCAAGGGTTTTGGGATAATTCCTAAGACTTGACTGCCTCCATCCTGTACAGCCTTTGAAACGATCCCAATTAGTCCAAGATTTCCACCGCCATATACTAAGTGCATATTCTTTACAGCAATGACTCGACCCAATTCATGTGCCGCTGTTACATATTTTGGTTTAACACCAACACTGGTACCGCAAAACACACAAATGTTTTCAACCCATCTTTTTGAAGTAGCTTCCATTTTTATCTGGATGCCTTCAAAGGTGTAATGATGAGTTGAATTTATAGAACCTGAAAAGGGTGAGTAATAATAGCACAAGTATCTTCCAAAGGAAGATTAGTAGCAAAATAGTAAATAGTGAAAGGTCAAAAAGTCGTCTGGATCCTGTCGGAGAAAATAACAAAAACAAATCACAATTATTAGGAAAAGACAAAGAGATATAATATTTACAATAATGTAACGGCTTGAATGACGTCTATGCGTCAGGGACAAGCTTCCCATCCAATTTTCTTATAAATTGGCAAACAAGGTCTTTTAGAGTCAGATTCCCGAGACTTAACTGTTGTCTTTCTTTACGGAATTGTGCATATAACATGCGAATTTCGTGATACACATATCCACTGGGATGCGTCTCAAGAGTTTTAGATATGTCATCCAAAGACTCCTTACTCAAGCCATCCCTAATGAAATTAATCTTATCTTCGCGGTTATCAGACATCATTCCTAAAGATCGACAACGAGTATCACAAAACATACGAGGACATTTATAAAAAACAAACATTCTTTTGGCTCTTCTCTTTTTAGCATAGGTGCTTCTTCCTAAACCAGGCAGATGTGAAATAAAAGAGTCAGAGGACTCACCTGCCAATCCGACCCGTGCTTTAATAATCCAAGGAATGTCAGTAGGCATACCTTTGATCATAAGTAGTCTCATCCGTTCCAAGCGAGCTTTGTAAACTTTCATCAGAGATTTTTGAGGGAGAGAAGGAAATTGCTTGTGAAGATTTGTGAGAGCATCTTGTTGGACAAAATGACCCATAACGTCACTATTTGCACAGATCATTTAGTTGTTGTAGCAAATTAACTATGTGACAAGGAAATTGCACTCTCATCATTTGTGATTAGATCACCATAGATATATAAATGAAGAGAGGTCCCTGTGATTAGTTCTTGGACTGAGAATGATATGAGACAGTATCAGTCCCCGAAGGATTAATCATTGAATATCCCTAGCCGGAGTATTATCGAGACTGGATATCGATAATGCGGAATAGGCTAGTATTGCACTTGTGCGCGTTGTGAGGGCACAACGACATAGTTCTCATATATTAAGTATAGGATACTTATGCAAGTGCGATAGGAGGTTGTGTTTCACTGATGGTACGGGAAACAGCTTCGCTCTGGATAGACCCCTCGGAATCCCATTGGTATTATGACTATGTGTCTATGGGAGGCCGAAATCAGGGTAGGTGTGTATGGTCTTAACCTGAGACTTACATCGCTAATACTTACGATAATCGATAGACTTTGGTCTTGGTGGTACAGGGCTTTAACCGGTTCTGCGTACACCACTTCTGGGTTTATCAGAGAGTCGTAGTGTATTAGGTGTGATGTCAAGACGGAAGTATCACTTCAGTCATAGTGGAGATGATGTCACACAGGATACGGTACTAGTGCTCTTGAGTGTTGCGCAACCATCGGGATATTGTGACCAGGTCATGAATATCCGATTATAGAGACTATGTTACCAGACATCCGACATGTGCTTCGGACGGGGCAGACACTTATCCAGCCCCAGCCCTAGCACGTGACTATCCGATACTGGGCCGATATACACAATACTACGGTATACTACGCTTGATACAGATCTATATATTCCTGTAAGATATTTCTGGAGAATTGGGTAGGCATGGCGCTTTGCTAGAAGCCAACCTTGTCTTGTAAATCGGTATAAACGTAGTACGAGGTACTTACGTGTTCGGATAGTCCGACGACCGTATTTACTGCCAACATATCCGGAGATCTCATGGGTCGGTTCCTGAAGATTCACCGATGACGTATGACTCGCACTTTAATTAATCTGGGATTAATTCGATGAGAGAGAAAATTAATCTGGATAATTAACGGAGATATTTTATCTCGGATAAAATATCGTTAAGAGAGAGAACGATTAATTTGGAATTAATCGATAAATTAATATATTCGATATATTATAACGAAATTAGATTTCGACGCGGAATTGAAATTAGATTTTAATTCAGGCGAACGAATTAATTTAGAATTAATTCGTTAGCGATGTGAATAGTGAATTCGCTAGGCGTAATCATTTAATTACGACGCAACGAAAAATTTGTTAATTTGGAATTAGCGAACCCTAGCCCGGGATTGTTTGCGAGCGCATTCGCATTTCGAATTCAAGTGCGGCACGCAAGTCAAATCAAGCGTCAAATCGCAAGTCAAATCAAGCGTCAAATCGCAAATCACATCAAGCGTCAAATCACATGTCACTTTGAGTGATGTGACATTTGAGTGATTGATGTGAGTTGATTGTGTTGATTGACAAGCATTTAATGCTTTGCTTTTGGAAAAGATTTTGGTATATATATGTTTTATTTATTTTGGAAATAATCAATAAAACCTATTACTTTTTCTTTTCCCTCCTCTCTCTCTCTGTAAACGTTTTTGCTCATTTTGGAGCCAAAACTTCATCTTCTTCTCTCTCGGTCTTGGACCGATTTCCCTTCTATTTTTCTGGTTTGACCGATCAATGAAGGAGAAAACAATGATCTTGTTGCAAGATCTATGTGCTAGCACACTCATGGAGGAATACAAAGGTGTTAGGGAAGTGATTTCGTGAGCAAGGAATCACCTTGTGAACTTGGAGCTTGGAGCATCAATGGACGACCACCCAAAGCCGAAAAGGGGCTGCAGTTCACTGCCATTGCCAGTTTGGAGGGAGGCAGAGGGAGAAACATGAAGTGCGAATTTGGTTCATCTTCGTTGCATCTCTACCGATCAATGTGAGTTTTTCCGCACCTCCTTTGATATGTATTCAACTCGTTTATGCATGATTTATGATTCTTGGGACTTGATTGAAACTCAACAATGGTATCTTGAGCCATTTGTGCATAAAACGAATTTAGGGTTCTTAGCAAAATTTGGGGCTTTTTGATTTAAGCATGATTTTGACAAATTGTTTGTTTAAGAATGCTTGTATATGAATAACTTAGAGTTATATGTAATCAATTTGAAGAAAAATTAATTGGATTGATTTTCCCCAATTTGCTTATTGTTGGTCTAAACTTTAATTTGGGTAAACTTGATTTTGAACATGTTTAATGAAATTGGATGATTTAGAATGCTTAAAGTATGTTTAATTGATGATTGATTAGATCAATTTGATGAAAAAGTGTTTGGAACAATTTTCCCCAATTTGCTTGTGATGGCCGAAAATATGAACCCTAATATTGTCTTGGATTTTGATTTTTTGTTCATTGGATGACTTGGAAATCATTTAGGGATGTTGAATTTATGTTTGATTGGGTTCAATTGGATTGAATTTGATTTGGGCATATTTTTCCCCTTTGGCCGAGACACTTGAAGCATGAAATTAGGTTTGATTTTGATCAAATTATGTTGGACATGATTATTGATGTTAAGCATGATTAATTGGACAAATTTAGTGTTTTGGAAACTTTGATTTGGGTAATTAATAATGCTATACACACTTTAGGTAATTTAATTGGGAAATTTGGAATTTTTAAATTAAATTATTGGGCCTTAAAATTGGATTTGGGCTTTTAAAGTTGTTATTGGGTTTATTGGACTTTGTTGTACAAAGTTGGTTTAGGCCAAAATTGGTTGGATCCAATTAGGCCCAAAACCGCTTCCAAAAGGCCCAAATGCGACTAATGAACCTTTAACGTTTAATTGGGCCTAATGGGCCTAAATTAATTTATGGGCTTATGGGGTAACTCCCGGATTGGATTTTGGTTATTCGTTTGACCCGAGTTGACCAAAAGTCCACGCCTTGAAGAAATTAATTAAAAGCCCATTGGACTTTAATTAAATTAATATTGGATATTAATCGGGCTTTGAGACCCGTAACGATTAAATTTGGAATTTAAGTCGTAAAGGTTTATTTTATAAAGTGTAATATTTAATTTGAAATTAAATAATGAATTAGAATTAAATACGTATTAAATTGGATTTAATCATGTAATTTAATTTTATTGAGAAATCGTACTTTGAGTACGTGTTCGCAATACGAGTTTGACTCGAACAAAATCAAATCTTTGTTTGAACATTGGATGATCACTAATTATCAAGATTAATTAATTGGATTAGATTGATTGATAACATGCTTGATGAATACATGGTTGTGATGTTTGAATAATGTATATCGGATGGATATTAGATGGGTGGGGCAATTTTAGAAATTGTTGTAATAAATTTGATTTATTAATTGGACCTGCGCGTGTCCAGCCTTATCACCTCCTATTTTTGTATTCTCTTCTCACCTATTCCCCTCAAATGAGGTTTCTTTAGAAGTGTAGTGTAACGGGTAGAAGAAATATTTGTGCTAGCGGGAGAGAGAAAGAGAGAGATTTGATCTAGGATCAATGTAAAATATCCATCCGCATATCATTATTATTTTACATATGCGCTTTATTATGTGTTTAGAATGCATGTTTAAGGGTGTATGATGATGAGACCTTAACAAAGATAATTAAAATTGGTAGCCAATTTGCACACGAAAAACCCTCATCAAATATCATGCGTCTTTTCCTTCCATTGAGTGATTCTGCTCAAGATCCTAGATTGGCATGGGTTGTTGGCCAAAGTCAAGCCCTTGTCCGTCGAAGATGTGTTTTAATCACGAGGCTTTGTTCCATATCGGTGTCGTGTCCAAGTTGTGGTTTGTTGGCCAAAGTCAAGACCACTTCTTGTCCATTGACATTGATTACGAAGCTTCCATGTCAATGGTCCGCGCTTGACTGGGATCACTAGGTTTGTTGTGCCAAAGCCAAGGCCTAGTTGATTCAGAGGAAAAAGGTTAGGGTATATATTCGATATATAGGCATATATAAGATATATGTTTAGGACTTGGATGTCCACCTACTGGATCTAGGAATTGGGATTGGATCCAATTGATCTTAGAGATCTACCTAGTTAATTATCATACAATTTGTTGGCCAAAGTCAAGATTGTGTGATATTTAACGGGATCCTAGCCCACTAGGAAACACGGTTTCCCGAGTACTCGACAGAGGGTTAGAGGCTCGCCGAAAAATAGTGGGAGGCAAGAATTGAATTTGCAATACTCGTTCAATTACTCGCCATACGCGCTCATTTAAATTATTTCGTCATTAGATTAAATGTTAGTTGGACTAATATTTAAATTGTTGTTTTAATAAACAGTTGGACTGTATTATATTGATTATATATAATTGGATTATATTAATCAATATATTTGAATTAATTAATTTCAGTTTACAGTTGATTTTATAATTGGATTATAGTAATCAATGTAATTGAGGTTAATTAATTTAGATTATATTTGATTATATAGTTGGACTATTATAATCATTATAATATATAGTACCACTAATCGTTGATTAAATAGTTGGACTATTGAATCAAGATATAAATGAAAGATTAATGTTTAAGACATAATCTGGGTTAAAATATTTAAAACGACTTTAATTTTCAAATTGGGAATAAATAATAGGTTACTTTATTTGATAAAATAACTTATTATACCTTAAGCCCAAAATTAAGCAAAATAAGTAGAGCATAAAATCTTTGGAAGATTTATGTGATGATGACTTTAATGCTTAATTTAATATACTTGTCATAAATCTAATTTTAGATTTAAGAAGTATTAAAATTGCAATTTATAATTCTTGGAGAATTAATTGACTATTCTAGAGGAGATAAAGTCAAAGTTTGCAATTGGGCATGTAGCACGAGGTGCACATCGTTTCGATATTCTAAAAACCCAAGGCTTGGCCTAAGGTTCCTAAAATATTGAAAATGATAATTGACATATACCAAAGTGACTACCATTTGGATATGGCAGACACGAAGGAATTAAAGAAAGGGCAAGGCTCTGACTTTAAAAATGTTTGTCAAAGTTATGTTCACACTAGTATTGAAATTAGATTTTAAATACTTAGTGTGGTACATAAAATATATGTATTGATGTTCAGAATCTGCTTTGAGCAGGATACTGACTTCAAGCTGAGATTGCTCTGCGAATCAGAAACGGGACGAAAGTCGTTGTTTCGACCGTAGATACCTAAATTTAGGAACTACCCTTTGGGTGTGTACTTAAATTAGGAACTGTTATAATGTAACTAGTTTGACTATAGACATTATCTCTATATCAGTGTTTAATCCATTGTGGATAAACCTTTATATTCTAGAACACTCAGTGTTTCATTATATAAAGATGATACTGAGATAAATACATTAGATGTAAATAACAGAATTTATATTTTGAATATAAATAAAATCTCAAACATATAAAATGACAAATAAATAGCTCAAATTGATTTGATCAATAGAGACTTATTTGTGGCATTGTTGTCTAGGACACAATTAAACTAGACTCGTATATCCATACTTTTGAAGAGTGGGTACTAGGACTGATTTGACTATTCAAATAAGGTCTGCGAATCTAGTTTATTAGGTAAAGTACCTAAAATACTATTTACTTGGTAATAGTATAAGGGCCACCGACCTGTTAGCCCTATTCATGGTGAAGTAAGTGGGCCCATATCTAGCTAGGCTAGATGTGAACATGAATATTTCGTGACCTTAAACGGATGTGGCATCACGTTATGGTTATGTGTTTCTTTTGAAGAACACAAATCAGAAACTTTTAGAGTTTCGACACGAAATAGACAAACAGATCGGCTATAGTATTATACCGTCACGGTAAGACCGTAATGGAAAATACTTAAGCAATAAGTTTCTTATATACTTGAAAGAGTATAGTATTCTTTCAAATGAGGACTCCTCTCGGTAACACGTCAAAGTGACGGTGTGTCCGAACGGATTAACCGAATCATGTTAGACATGATAAGGCTAATCATGAGTCGCTCTGAGCTACCATTTCCTTCAACGGATAAGTTTTAACAGTGCAATAACTTATTTAGAATAAGGTTCCATATAAATCTGTTTGACAGATGTCATATAGGATATGACAGGGAAAAACGAGGTTTCTCATTCTTGATAATTTGGGTATGCCAGGCATAACGTTTGGATGATACCAAACTAAGGACCCAAATTGGATAAGTGCCAATATAGGTTATCCTAAAGGAAACCATAAGTATAGTACTTATAAATCTCACATGAGAACAATGTGATTGTTGCTCACCATGCTGGTTTTTCCTGAGAGGAATACCGATATGCAGTGGTCAGTGGGAGGATGGTGATACTCGATGAAAATTGGAGTAATACTGTTCGAGGCACGAAATCCTTAATGGAACACATATAGTTCATCAATGATGAATCTGTACCATTAATCTTCGAATACACAAGAACTGAGTAGATCGGATAGAGTCAGAAAACGACCTAGGGTATGGGTTTCTGATTTAACCTCATAAAGATGTCAATCTTATGAAGGTATATCTATCGACTACGTTTTGAGGAAGTGATACGAGGTATCGACTCCCTATTATAGCAAAGTTCCATGAATCCGAAATGGATTCCATGTATAACAACTATTGAATACTAGTTGTTGCACCACAAGGCATTGTGCCTATTGGTACATTAAACGTCTTCAAGGAAGACATACATGGAAGGCAACATACCAACGTACAAAGTTGGGCTTTTGACGGAAAGGTATCGTTATCAACATTGTGTTAATAACGGTTCAACCTTTTACCTGTTGCCATGGTAAATCCATTTTGAAGATGCTTGTTGATAACTGCATATTTCATTTATGAAATGTGTCAGTTGCAGATCAAATCGCTTTCCTGAAAAGGAAACCTTTTGGAGGATGCTTACAACATCTTGACGATTTTGTATAACCGACAAACAAGGTTTGCGGGTTATTCGATCCATGTTTGGATTGAAACAAGCATAAGGTTCTTGGAACTGACGTTTTGAAATAATCATAATGGTTTATGATTTGACTCAAAATGAAATAATTCTTGTGTATATAAGGAGGTTAGTGGGAGCGCACTGACAGTGAAATTCCCAATAAAGCAATTGGTGAAAGCTTGGCTTCATAGATATTCTTTCATAGAAATTCTCCGTAGAATTCTGGGAGTAACAACCTTTATTCAAGAAATAAAGATCTACTGGGCTAGATTTGGAGTTGTTAACACTCTCTGAGAAATTATACATTGAATAATGTACGTAACCTGGTGTCACATATGCTTTGAGCATATGGAGTCACAATCAGGACAATCCAAGTGATAGTCACTGGATTGAAGTTAAGAACATCTGTTAGTATCTTTGAGAACTAAAGATGCTGTCTTAAATTATGGAGTAGGAGAACTTGAAGTGACTAGGATCACTGCTGCAAGTTTCCAAACCGGTAAATAATGCGGTACTATAAAGTTTGAATAACGGGACAGTAAGCTGGAAATATTCCGAGCAAGATAACTGTTGCCGAATAAACAACAAATGCGGATTATTGCTGCAGCTGAGGCAGCAATAGAAGCCATATGGATCGATAATAAATCTAAATAGATTAGATATAGTTCTTTTAGCAGCTAAGCTAGGTTTCAGCACAGGCTAAGGAATTAAAGGTCTCATCGACGATCCAGATATATACTTCGATATTCATCTGATTCGTTCGGATCATACATCGTGGCGATGTGATGATCGTGTAAATCACGTCAGACGATAATTAAGCAAATCCGCTGACGAAAACCTTTCCTCAGCAATTTGAGCGAACCGTACATAGTTCGGGTGTGGGACACTTGAGTGACTGGCTATGTGCCAAGTGGGAGATTGTTGGACAAAATGACCCATAACGTCACTATTTACACAGATCATTTAGTTGTTGTAGCAAATTAACTATGTGACAAGGAAATTGCACTCTCATCATTTGTGATTAGATCACCATAGATATATAAATGAAGAGAGGTCTCTGTGATTAGTTCCTGGACTGAGAATGATATGAGACAGTATCAGTCCCCGAATGATTAATCATTGAATATCCCTAGCCGGAGTATTATCGAGACTGGACATCGATAATGCGGAATAGGCTAGTATTGCACTTGTGCGCGTTGTGAGGGCACAACGGCATAGTTCTCATATATTTAAGTATAGGATACTTATGCAAGTGCGATAGGAGGTTGTGTTTCACTATTAGTACGGGAAACAGCTTCGCTCTGGATAGACCCCTCGGAATCCCATTGGTATTATGACTATGTGTCTATGGGAGGCCGAAATCAGGGTAGGTGTGTATGGTCTTAACCTGAGACTTACATCGCTAATACTTACGATAATCGATAGACTTTGGTCTTGGTGGTACAGGGCTTTAACCGGTTCTGCGTACACCACTTCTGGGTTTATCGAGAGTCGTAGTGTATGTGGGTGTGATGTCAAGACGGAAGTATCACTTCAGTCATAGTGGAGATGATGTCACGCAGGATACGGTACTAGTGCTCTTGAGTGTTGCGCAACTAATCGGGATATTGTGACCAGGTCATGAATATCCGATTATAGAGACTATGTTACCAGACATCCGACATGTGCTTCGGACGGGGCAGACACTTATCTAGCCCCAGCCCTAGCACGTGACTATCCGATACTGGGCCGATATACACAATACTACGGTATACTACGCTTGATACAGATCTATATATTCCTGTAAGAATATTTCTGGAGAATTGGGTAGGCATGGCGCTTTGCTAGAAGCCAACCTTGTCTTGTAAATCGGTATAAACATAGTACGAGGTACTTACGTGTTCGGATAGTCCGACGACCGTATTTACTGCCAACATATCCGGAGATCTCATGGGTCGGTTCCTGAAGATTCACCGATGACGTATGACTCGCACTTTAATTAATCTGGGATTAATTCGATGAGAGAGAAAATTAATCTAGGATTAATTACGGAGATATTTTATCTCGGATAAAATATCGTTAAAGAGAGAGAACGATTAATTTGGAATTAATCGATAAATTAATATATTCGATATATTATAACGAAATTAGATTTCGACGCGGAATTGAAATTAGATTTTAATTCGGGCGAACGAATTATTTAGAATTAATTCGTTAGCGATGTGAATAGTGAATTCGCTAGGCGTAATCATTTAATTACGACGCAACGCAAAATTTGTTAATTTGGAATTAGCGAACCCTAGCCCGGGATTTTTTGCGAGCGCATTCGCATTTCAAATTCAAGTGCGGCACGCAAGTCAAATCAAGCGTCAAATCGCAAATCACATCAAGCGTCAAATCACATGTCACTTTTAGTGATGTGACATTTGAGTGATTGATGTGAGTTGATTTGTGTTGATTGACAAGCATTTAATGCTTTGCTTTTGGGAAAAAGATTTTGGTATATATGTTTTATTTATTTTTGGAAAATAAATCAATAAAACCTATTACTTTTTCTTTTCCCTCATCTCTCTCCTCTGTACACGTTTTTGCTCATTTTGGAGCCAAAACTTCATCTTCTTCTCTCTCGGTCTTGGACCGATTTCCGTTCTATTTTTCTGGTTTGACCGATCAATGAAGGAGAAACAAATGATCTTGTTGCAAGATCTATGTGCTAGCACACTCATGGAGGAATACAAAGGTGTAAGGGAAGTGATTTCGTGAGCAAGGAATCACCTTGTGAAGCTTGGAGCTTGGAGCATCAATGGAGGACCACCCAAAGCCGAAAATGGGGCTGCAGTTCACTGCCATTGCCGAGCTTGGAGGGAGGCAGAAACATGAAGTGCGAATTTGGTTCATCTTCGTTGCATCTATACCGATCAATGTGAGTCTTTTCCGCACCTCCTTTGATATGTATTCAACTCGTTTATGCATGATTTATGATTCTTGGGACTTGATTGAAACTCAACACATCTTCCATCTTGAAATGAATTAACCTGCAAAAACTAAACACACAAAAATTAAAAGACACCAAATCATAATATTTCCAAAAATTGCATGGGTTGCCTCCCAGTTAGCGCTAAGTTTAATGTCGTCAGCTAGACATGATTTTCCAAACGTTAGGCTGGATCTGAAAATGTGACACTTTCTTTTTGTCGCTCAAATGATTCTCCCTAGTAGTGCTTGACACACTTATTTTTAACCTTGAATGTTTTGTTGGAGTTGGGATCATGTAACTCAACGGCACTATCTGGTAAAATCTTGGTGATTAATAATGGACCTGACCACTGTGATTTTGGCTTCCCTGGGAAGAGTTTCAAGCTTGACTTGTTTAACAGTACCCTCTGCCCTGGTTCCAGTTGTATGTGCACTTTCTTCTCATTATGTCTCGTCTTGTCCTTTTCTTTGTACAATTTGGCATTCTCAAAAGGCTTTATTTGAAATTTCTCCAATTCGTTGAGTTGGTGGAATTGTTCCTCTTTTGTTGCTTGTAGTGCAAGAATAGGCTTCTTCAGTGCGCAGTATGCTTTATCTTCCGGCTCCACAGGCAATTGACATGCTTTAAGTTGGTCAGTAGAACTTTGCATTGCATTGGAGTTCTAGATGGTACTATTTATCACATCAAGTCTGAAACATTCCTCATTCTTTTCATCATCTGGGAAATTCATGGCCTTCAAAACATTGAATGTTACTTCTTGATCTTGTACCCTCATGGTTAGTTCTCCTTTTTGTACAACAATAATGGTTCGACCAGTAGCCAAGAATGGTCTCCTGAGGATGATCGGCACATCTTCGTCTTCCTCCATATCAAGGATAATAAAATCTGCTGGGAAAATAAATTTGTCAACCTTGACCAGCACATCTTCAACTACACCTCTCGGAAATACAAGCGTTCTATCTGCAAGTTGTAGAGAGACTTAGGTAGGCATTGTTTCTCCAATCTTTAATTTCCTGTAAATAGAAAAAGGCATCAAGTTAACACTTGCACCTAAATCGCACAAAGCCTTACCGAAGTCATGTTCTCCTATGGTGCAAGGAACAGTGAAACTGCTAGGATCTTTCAACTTTGAGGGAAGCTTCCTCTGAATGATGGCGCTGCATTCTTCTGATAATGCTATTATCTCGTAATCTCATAATCTCCACTTTCGTGAAAGAATGTCTTTAATGAATTTGACATAGCTGGGCATTTGTTCCAACGCTTCTGCAAATGGAATGTTGATATGCAGTTTTTTGAACACCTCTAAGAATCGAGAAAACTGTTTATCTAGTTTGTTTTTCTGGGGACGATGTGGAAAAAATGGAGGTGGAGTGAAATTTTCTTGATCTTTTTCCTTTGCTTCTTTTTCCTCCATCTGTGGAACATCTTTAGGAACCTCTTCAATTGTTGCCTTGATTCCAACATCTTTGTTGATTTCAGTACCGCTTTTCAAAGTAATGGCTTGGCATTGCTATTTCCCTTGGTTCCTTGGATTTGGTTCTGTGTTGCTAAGAAGGTTCTCTGGCGGTCTGTAACTCTGAGCATTGGCCAGTTGTCCAATTTGATTTTCCAGTGCTTTGATGGAAGCAGATTCGCTTTGAAAATAGCATCATATGCTGCTTGTTGCTTTTTGAACATCTCTGCAATCCATTCTTTCATTTCTGGTTCTTTTTCAAACTCCTGGCTTTTGTTTTGCTGTTGAAATCCAGGTGGTGGATTGTTCTTTTGCCCTGAATTGTTGTTCCATGAAAAATTGGGATGATTCCTCCACCCTGGATTGTAGGTGTTGGAATATGGATTGTTCTCCTGTCTGTTGAAATTGTTGACATAGTTCACCGTTTCTTCATGTTGGTTTAGCTCTGGTGCTCCTCCATATAGTGAACTTGTGGCTCTGGCGATGTTTACAACTTGCGTGCTAAGTGTTTCTAGGCTTTTGCACATTTGCTCCAACTTAGTATTCACTGCTGAGTTAGCTCCAACTTTATAAATTCCTACAATTTGTTGAATCATGCTCCTTTCTGTTGGCCACAATGAATTGTTGTTAGCCATTTCTTCGATTAAGTCCCAAGCTTGATCTTCTCCTTTTACCATCAAAGCTCCTCCAGCAACAACATCAATTGTGGTTCTCATCAATCCAGAAAGTCCATTATAGAAAGTTTGGACTTGAAGACATTTTGGAATCTCATGGTGATGACATTTCCAAAGTAAATCTTTGAATCTTTCCCAAGCTTCGCGGAGGGATTCTGAATCTTGTTGCATAAAGGATGTGATTTCATTCCTAAACTTTACACGCGTATAATGCAAGCGCACGTATCGTTCAAGTAGTATAAAAAGTATCGATCCCACGAGGACTTAAAACCTTTTGTTATCAATTTATGAAGTTAAATGTTTACAAGTATCTAATGGATTGATTGTTTGATTGGGTGGTGACTTTAAAATTAAAACAAGTAAATAAAATTGCTTGAAAGTAGATTGAAGAAAATTCAAATTTATAAAACTATCCAGGGTTGTGAATCCTTCTAATATCTTTTTAAAAGATGAAGTGGTTATTTTACGTTTGTGTAATATATTGTTTTATTAACCTGGAACACGAAATAATGTAAAAGCCTCTTCCGATGGTCAAATACAAATACCCAGTATAACCCAATTAATCATATTCTTATGTTAACTAAGTTATCTGAATTTATTAAGATTAAGTTCCAATTATAGCTACGCTCGCCCGACAGGTATATTCCTATCCTGTAAGGAAATCTATTAAAGGGTTATCTATCCCCAATAAAGATCGTGGGCTATTGAGTCTAAGGTCTTTAACCTAAAATCTCTTTTCCAAGTTCATTTTAAGTTTACCAGTTCAATTTTATTAATGGCCAGTTAATAAAAAGCATTAGGATTAAGGCTCAATAATAAACATTTATATTACCCAAATTGTAATTTAATCTTTTATAAACCGGTGATATTGGATTTCATCATAACCCCAGATAACTGGCTTAGTTACGACACATATTTACAGGTAGTGAAAGCTTAAATAAAATAAAAGACAAAGTAAATTACTGGAAATTAAATACTGAAAAGTAAATGACGGAAAGTAAATGCTGAAATTAAATACTGAAAATTAAATGCTGAAAAGTAAATGCTGAAAAGTAAATTGATGAAAGTAAATTGCTGAAAGTAAATAAAGTAAAAGTACAATAAAAGAAAATAATGAGGTAAAAGGATCCACTTTTATTTCTTCTATTTTGGATATCTCCTTTAATATAATATATTAACTTTGCATTATAATTACCAACCAGCCATGTAGGCGGTATCCAGATTAAGTCAAATTAATAATAAATTACCAACTGACCAATCAGGCGGTATCCAGTTTAGTCAGCTTAAAACCAATTTCAATATTTACCAACCGACCATAAGGCGGTATCCTCATTACGTAAGGTTTTAACTAGTTTATATATTATATTTAAGGGAGATTAATCTAAATATTAGTAATAAAAGCTTTACCTCTTACCCCAGCAAGGGGGAGTTACCTCATCGTTACTAAAAATTAAAAACTGAAAATTAAAGAAAGAAAAGTATTTTGCGTAAAAGTAAATTGCTGAAAGTAAAGACTGAAAAGTAAAGAAAATAAAGTGCAAAAGCTGAAATTAAATACTAAAAGCTGTAAATGAACAAGCAAGATACAATCTTCTTAGTATTCTTAAGGAATTACATAGAAGAAAGCATGAATTTACAAATGAAATGGCTTGATATTTATAGGCAAAATTTTGCCTCCATCAAATCATCCACCAAATGCTCCACCAAATCCTCCATTAATTGCTCCACCAAATCCATTATTAATTTCTATCATGTTTGGTGGGAGCTTGAATATTTTTATTATTTATTTATTTATTTATTTGCTTTGAAAATGACTTTAATAATTACACATAACACACTTACGGATATTTGATCAATTTCGGTAATGAACTCTTTAGAATTAGAAATTATTGTGTTCTTCAACGTTGTAGATCTTTGAGTCTTCTTTAATCTGGAACTTGAATCAACTCAATCCAATATCGGAGTAAAAGGTTATGCCCAAAATACGATAGTTGCGCAAAATTGGAATTTCCGAAACTGCACTTCGTTAGAACGCCATTTCAAGTTTCCAATCTCCAAAATTAATATGTCAAGTCCAATTTTTACCCTTATTTGACCCACATTTTGTCCTAAATGATTTCGTTGAGTCCCAATATTATTTTATCTGCAAAATAAACTAAAACACATCAAAACGTTCATCAAACCCCAGAAACTAAACAAAATATTAAGTAAAAGAGGCGGTAAATATTGATATATTTTCCACTCATCACACCCCAAACCTAACATTTTGCTAGTCATCGAGCAAAACAATAAAATAAAATACAAGAAACATTTAAAATTAAACTAAGCCACTTTCGTACGGATCACGGTTTCATTTAGCGTATGCAACAAGCCTTTAAATCCCTAGGTGTCCCTAATGGACGAGTTGTAGTCTCGTGAGGGCTTACAACAATGATACCCACAAACGTTTTACAAAAGTAAAAAGATAATAAAACTAATGCACACAAAAGCAAAAAGACAAGAGAAAAAAGAATAAAGAAGTTAGTGACTAAACAGGTGAAACTTCTTATCCAAGTTAATAGTTGTTTTAATTCTTTCTAAATTACCGAATAAGTGAAATCTCCGATTATTTTTTACCATTCTTCATATACATAGCCAACAAAAAAAAAATCAACTCATTTTTGCCCACAGTAGTCATAAGTGCAGTTGAGAAGAAAATAATATTTGTGTCCTAAAGTTTTATCAGAATTCATACATTTTTTAGAAATAGGTGTTAATATACAATATCTGATTTTTTTTATTTATTGATATACAATATCTTCCATCTATGTAGCGAGCTTTGGGCCAGTGACTCCCAAACCAGTTGGTTTTAGGGAACTAGGTGTTAATATACCCCTACGAACTCAATTACTCAGACTTCAGATATATATATATATATATATATATATATATATATTGCAACATCTTTGATCCATGTAGTGAGCTTTGGGCCAGTGACTCCCAAACCAGTTGGTTTTAGGGCACGAGGTGTTAAAAAACCCTTACAAACTTAATAACTCGGATCTTAGACGTTTTTTTTTTACTCCATCATTTTTTATAGATGCCTCCTCCAATTAAACTAGAGCACTGAATATTACAAATTTTTCAATTATAGCTCATGTCTGTATGTTACCATGTATGCTGATAATACCTGTCAACTGAGCATATGGAGATTCATTTTAGTTAGTATTATGGAGAATTCAAAAATTAAATAATTTTAAAGGAAATAAACAAAAATTAACTTGTTCCGAAATAGGTTGAGATACGTCTCAGGGCTGGAAATTCCTTACACAGCTATCTCACACCAATTTCACCTGATTAATCAAATAAAACACAAAAATACAAAATATTTTTTTGTTTTTGTAAAATTTTTCAATTTTTTTTTGGCTTTTTCGAAAAATTTTGACTAAAAATTAAACATTAAAAACAAGATACAATTTAACTATTCTCCTCCCCCAAACCTAAATGAGACATTGTCCCCAATGTCTTAAACATTAGAAGAAGAGTTTAGAAAACCGTATTTGGTTAGCTGAAATTCTACATCTAAATGAAAAGTTAAGGGTTAAGATCCAGATTTATCCGACGCCTCTTACCACGATCATTATCGGACCAATTTATCTTGGAAAGAATGGGGTCAATTTGTGGTTCAAATGCTAGAATTTGATCAATTAAATCTGGGACAGTTCTGGCAGTGAAGAAGAGTTCTATTACAGGTTTTGACACGAACCCATTTCTCTGAGCATCATCAAGAAACACACAAAGAAAATCATAAAATCCATCAACATTGTACAGTCCAAGTGGTTTCTGGTGTATGTTCAAGTTTTCCCAAGATAGTACTGTAAAAATTTCCTTCATCGTTCCCAAGCCTTCTGGCAAAGCAATAAAAGCATCAGCATGGTTAATCATCTCTACCAGTCGTTCAGACATACCTGGCACGATATTTCCTCGCCGTTTGATGATCCAATAAGATTCACCTCCGCCAAGGGTTTTGGGATGATTCCCAAGACTTGACTGCCTCTATCATGTAAAGCTTTTGAAACTATCCCCATTAGTCTAAGATTACCACCGCCATATACTAAGTGCATATTCCTTCCATTTTTATCTGGATGCCTTCAAAGGTGCAATGATGAGTTGAATTTATAGAACCTAAAAATGGTGAGTAATAATAGCACAAGTATCTTCCAAAGGACGATTAGTAGCAAAATAGTAAATCGTGTGAAATGTCAAAAAGTAGCCTGGATCCTATCCGAGAAAATAACAAAACAAAACACAATTATCAGGAAAAGACAAAGAGATATAATATTTACAATAATATAACGGCTTGAATGACGTCTATGCGTCAGAGACAAGCTTCCAATCCAATTTTCTTATAAATTGGCAAACATGGTCTTTTAGAGTCAGATTGCTGAGACTTAACTGTTGTCTTTCTTTACGAAATTGTGCATATAACATGCGAATTTCATGATAGACATATCCACTGGGATGCGTCTCAAGAGTTTTAGATATGTCATCCAAAGACTCCTTACTCAAGCCATCCCTAATGAAATTAATCTTATCTTCGCGGTTATCAGACAACATTCCTAAAGATCGACAATGAGTATCACAAAACATACGAGCACATTTATAACAAACACATATTCTTTTGGCTCTTCTTTTTTTAGCATAGGTTCTTCAACCTAAACCAGATAGATGTGAAATAAAAAAGTCAGAAGACTCACCTGCCAATCGGACCCGTTCTTCAATAATCCAACGAATGTCAGTAGGAATACCTTTGATCATCAGTAGTCGCATCCGTTCCAAGTGAGCTTTGTAAACTTTCATCATAGATTTTTGAGGGAGAGAAAGAAATTGCTTGTGAAGATTTGCGAGAGCATCTTCCATCTTGAAATGACTTAACCTGCAAAAACTAAACACATAAAAATTAAAAGACGCCAAATCAAAATATATACACAAATTTCATGAGTTGCCTCCCAGCTAGCGCTAAGTTTAACGTCGTCAGCTAGACGTGACTGCTCGAATGTTATGCTGGATCTGAAAGTGTGACACTTTCTTTCTGTCGCTCAAATGATTCTCCCCAGTAGTGTTTGACATGCTTGTTTTTAACCTTGAATATTTTGTTGGAATCGGGGTCATGTAACTCAACGGCTCTATCTGGTAAAACCTTGGTGATTAAGAATGGACCTGACCACTGTGATTTTGGCTTCCATGGGAAGAGTTTCAAGCTTGACTTGTTTAACAGTACCCTCTGCCCTGGTTCCAGTTGTATGCGCACTAACTTTTCATCATGTCTCTTCTTGGCCTTTTCTTTGTACAATTTGGCATTCTCAAAAGGCTGAATGTGAAATTCCTCCAATTCGTTGAGCTGGTGGAACTGTTTCTCTTTTGTTGCTTGTAATGCAAGAATTGGCTTCTTTAGTGCGCAATACGCTTTATCTTCAGTCTCTATAGGCAGTTGACATGATTTAAGTTTATAAGTAGAACTTTGCTTTGCGTCACAGTTCTGGGCGGTACTATATATCACATCAAGTCTGAAACATTCCTCCTTCTTTTCATCATCCGGGAAATTCATGGCCTTGAAAATATTGAATGTTACTTCTTGGTCCTATACCCTCATGGTTAACTCTCCTTTCTGTACATCAATAATGGTTCGACCAGTAGCCAAGAATGGTCTCCCAATGATGATAGGCACTTCTTCATCTTCCTCCATATCAAGGACAATAAAATCTGCCGAGAAAATAAATCTGTCAACCTTGACCAGCACATCATCCACTACACCTCTCGGAAATACGAGCGTTCGATCAGCAAGTTGTAGAGAGACTGAGGTAGGCATTGTTTCTCCAATCTTCAATTTCCTGAAAATATAAAAAGGCATCAAGTTAACACTCGCACCTAAATCACACAAAGCCCTTCAGAAGTTATGCTCTCATATGATGTAAGGAATGGTGAAACGGCCAGGATCTTTCAACTTCGGGGGAATTTTCCTCTGAATGATGGCGATGCATTCTTCTAATAATGCTACTGTCTCGTAATCTCCTAATCTCCATTTTCGTGAAAGAATGTCTTTCATGAATTTAACATAGTTGGGCATTTGTTCCAATGCTTCTGCAAATGGGATATTGATGTGCAGCTTTTTGAAAACCTCCAAGAAACGAGCAAACTGTTTGTCCAGTTTATTTTTCTGAAGTCGCTGTGGAAAAGGTGGAGGTAGAGTGATTCTTTCTGATTCTTTTTCCTTTGCTTCTTTTTCCTCCATCTTTTGCTCTGTTTCTTTTGGAACATCTTCAATTGTTACCTTGATACCAACATCTTTGTTGATTTCAGTACCGCTTTTTAAAATGATGGCATGACATTGTTGTTGGACAATTATGACCCATAGCATCACTATTTGTACAGAACATGGTGTTGTTGTACAAATACCTATGTGACAAAGGAAATTGCTCTTTTATCATTTGTAATTGGATTACCGGGATATATAAATGATAAAAGTACATATGATTAGTACCAGATTAATAAGATATGAGACGGTATTAATCCACTAAGGTTTAATCATTAAATATCCCTAGTCATAGTATTATCAAGACTGGACATCGATAATGCGGAATAGGCTAGTATTACACTTGTGCGTGTTATAGAAGCATAACGACATAGTTATCATATATTTGGGTATTTGATACTCATGCAAGTGTAATAGGAGATTCTGTTTACCGATGGTATGGAAACAATTTCGCTCTGGATAGACCCCTCGGAATCCCATTGGTAGTATGACTATGTGTCTATGGGAATACGAATCAGGGTAGGTGTATTTGGTCTTAACCTGAGACTTGCATCGCTATTACTTGCGAAAATCAGTATACTTTGGTTTTGGTCGTGAAGGCTTTGATCCATATCATACGTCTTGGGCAAGTTGTGATTTGTTGGCCAAAGTCAAGGTCACTTCTTGTTCATCGACCTCGATTACGAAGCTTTCCCACTGTCAATGGGTCACGCTTAACTGGTTTCATTAAGTTTGTTGAGCCAAAGCCAAGGCTTAGTTGATTCAGAGGAAAAATGTTAGGGAATATATCAGATATATTGGCATATATTGGATATATGTTTCGGACTTGGAGGTCCACCTACTGGATCTATGAATTGGATGGGATCCAATTGATCTGAGAGATCTACCTAGTTATGTTTTATACAACTTGTTGGCCAAAGTCAAGGTTGTGTGTTATTTAACGGGATCCTAGCGCACTAGGAAACTAGGTTTCCCGAGTAATCTACAGAGGGTTATAGGCTCGCCGAAAAATAGTGGGAGGCAAGTATTAAATTTGCAATTTCGTTTAGATACTTGTCAATACGCGCTCATTTCATTTTTCGTCATTAATTATTTAAATATAAATATATTAGTTGGACTAATATTCAATTGTTATTTTAATTAAACAGTTGGACTGTATTCAAACTACTTCATTTATAGTTGATTATATAATTGGATTATAGTAATCAATATATTTGAATTTAACCAATCAAATTGTAGTTAATTATATAGTTAGACTATATTAATCATTACATTAGATTGTACCTGAAATCGTTGATTGGATAGTTGGATTATAGCAATCAAGATGACTTGAAAGATTAGCGTTAAAGGACATAATCCTAGGTGAAAAATGTCTTTTACGGATTTAATTTTCATATTTGGAAATGAATCTCAGGATAGTCCTGGGAGATGAGAAGTTAATCTATTTGATAGAGCGACCTCTCGGGCCTAAGCCCGGAGTTGAGCAAATAGTAGAGCATGAGCTTTGGAAGACTCATCATGATGATAACTTTAGTGCTCAATCCGTTATGCTTACTGCAAAGACTCATTAATTTCTTCGTCAGAACTAAGGATTAGATCCTTATAGTATGATATTGAAATTGAAGGATCTTCATAGATCTATCTTAGATCTTAGAAGTACTTATTGCAAAAGAAAACTCTTGGAGAGTTAATGGCTATGCTCAAGGAGACAGAGCCAGAGCTTGCAAAAGGGCAAGAAGCGCAAGGTGCATCTTACTTCAACATCCCAGAAAGTCAAGGCTTGGCCGAAGGCTTCTAGTGATATGAAAAAGGGCAAAGGAAAAATCGTCACAGTCTTCTGGGAAGACAAAAGGACATATCCCAAGATGTCTGCCTAAACTGTGGCAAACGGGGTCACTGGAGGCGTGACTGCCGTATGGACAAAGGCAGACATGAAGGAAGTGAAGACGGGAAAGGCGCCGACTTCAGGTATGTTTGTTATAAACATGTCCACTGCTGGTTTTAAAATTGGATTTTAGATACTGGATGTGGTACATAAACATATGTACTGATGTGCGGGATCTGTTGATTAGCAGGAGACTGGCTTCAGTTGAGATCGACCTATGAGTTGGAAACGGGATGAAAGTCGCTATTTTGGCTGTGGGAACCTAAGTTTTGGAACTGCCCTTTGGGCATGTACTTAAATTAGGAGACTGTTATAATGTATCTAGTTTGACTAGGAATATTATCTCTGTATCTAGTTTAACCCATTGCGGGTATACCTTTATATTCTAGAACACTAAGTGTTTTATTTATAAAGATGATATTGAGATAAGCACACTAGATGTGAATAACAATATTTATATTTATAATATAAATGAATCTCAAACATATAATATGACAAACAAAAGCTCAAACTTATAAATCTGTTGAGACTTAAAAGTGGCATTGTTTTTTGGGACACATTAACAAGACTCGTATATCCACACTTTCGAAGAGTGGATACTAGGACGAATTTGATTCTAATTCAAATGATGTCTATGAATCTAGTTTATTAGGCAAAGTGCCTAAAACATCTTTTACTTGGTAAAAGTGTAAGTGCCACCGATCTGTTAGCCCTCGTTCATAGTGACGTAAGTGGGCCCATGTCTAGCTAGGCTAGAAGTGGATATGAATACTTTGTAACCTTTACGGATGTGGCATCGCGTTACGGTTATGTGTATCTTATGAAATACAAGTCAGAAATTTTTGAGTAATTCAAAGAGTTTCGACACGAAGTAAGAAAACAGACCGGTAAAAATATTAAAAATATTACGGTAAAACCATAGTGTAAAATACTTTAACATATGAGTTTCAAGATTACTTGAAAGAGTATGATATTCTTTCACAATGGACTCCTCCCAGGACACCTCAATTTGACGGTGTGTCCGAACAGAGAAACCGAACTTTGTTGGACATGGTAAGGTTAATGATGAGTCGCACTGAGCTACCAATTTCCTTAACAAGATATGTATTAAACAGTGCAATACTTATTTTGAATAAGGTTCCATGTAAATCTGTTAGACAGACTTCATATTTAGTGTAATATGAGGTTCTATTTACCGAGTTGTATAAGTACTATACTTTGGTTTCCCTAGGACAACCTACAATTATGACCCATAGCATCACTATTTGTACAGAACATAGTGTTGTTGTATAAATAACTATGTGACAAAGGAAATTGCTCTTTTATCATTTGTAATTAGATTACCGGGATATATAAATGATAAAAGTCCATATGATTAGTACCAGATTAATAAGATATGAGACAATATTAATCCACTAAGGTTTAATCATTAAATATCCCTAGTCGTAGTATTATCGAGACTGGACATCGATAATGCGGAATAGGCTAGTATTACACTTGTGTGTGTTATGGAAGTATAACAACATAGTTCTCATATATTTGGGTATTGGATACTAATGCAAGTGTAATAGGAGGTTCTGTTTACCGATGGTACGGAAACAGCTTCGCTCTGTATAGACCCCTCAGAATCCCATTGGTAGTATGACTATGTGTCTATGGGAATCCGAATCAGGGTAGGTGTATTTGGTCTTAACCTGAGACTTGCATCGCTAATACTTGCGACAATCAATATACTTTTGTTTTGGTCGTCCGGGGCTTTAACAGGTTATGTGTATGCCTCTTCTGGGTATACTGAGAATCATAGTGTATTGGGTGTGATGTTAAGATGGAAGTATCACTTCAGTCATATGGAGATGATGATCACGCAGGATACAGAACTAGTACTCTTATGTACTGCAGTCATCGGGATAATATGACTAGGTCATGATTATCTGATTATAGAGACTAGTTACCAGAGATCCGATATATGCTTCGTACGGGGCAGACATAATTCTAGCCCTAGGCCTAGCATTTGATATCGATACTGGATCGCAATATGCAATACTACGTATACTACGCCTGACAAAGATTATATATTCCTTAAAAGAATATTTCTGGAGAATTGGGTAGGCACGGTGCTTTGCTAGAAGCCAACCATGTCTTGTAAATCGGTAAGAACGTGGTACCGGGTACGCACGTGTTCGGATATTCCAACGACCGGATTTACTGCCAACATATCCAGTGATCTCATGGGTCGCTTCCCGAAGATTCACCGATGATGTATGACTCGAGCATAATTAATCTAGGATTAATTTTTGAGAAATAGAAAATTAATCTAGGATTAATTACGGCAAGAATTTATCTGGGATAAAATTCGATGGAAGAGAGAGAACGATTAATTTGGAATTAATCGATTAAATAATATATTCGATATATTAAATGAAATTAGATTTCAAAGCGGAATTAAAATTAGATTTTAATTCGGGCGAACGAATTAATTTAGAAATAATTCGCGAGCGACTTTCGTAATAATTTTGTGAGGCATTATTATTTAATTTAATTTAATTTAATTAAGTCGCAAAGTAAAATTCATTTAATTGGAATTAATGAACCCGAGCCCGATATGTGTTTTGCGGGCCCACTCGGATTTTGAATTAAAGTGGGGCCCCACATCAAGTCACATCACTAGTCAATCTCATCACTTTTTGGTGATGGAAGTTGTTTGTAGCTGTTTGCTTGTAAAACACACAAGCTTATTTTATTGATGTGTGAATGACCTTTTACTAACTTTTGAAAATTGGTATTAGGTTAATTGATTTTTAAAATCAAAACACAACATTCACTCTCTCTTTTCCTCACCAAGGTCGAACCACTTCCTTTCTTTCTCTCCAAAATGGCGTGAACCTAGGGTTCATATTTGATGATTTTTTATTCAAAAATCTTGGATTAGGACATTAAAAGAGTCAACAAAGATGATAGGGAAACTATCCCATTGAGTTTGGAATTCAAATATCAAAGCTTGGAGTTCACTATTCATACAAAGAGGAGTTTGGAGCACTACACAAAGGTTGGAAATTGTTGTATTCTCTACATCCCTTAGCCGATCAAAGTGAGTATATTTCTGCAACTTACTTTGTTAATTCACATAATTTTATGCTTAATAGATCCTTGGCATGTTCTAGGAGAACCCAACAATTGCTCCTTCCCAATGTTCCTTGGATTTGGCTCTGTATTACTAGGAATGGTACCTGGCGATCTGTAACTCTGAGCATTGGCCAGTTGTCCAATTTGATTCTCCAGTGCTTTGATGGACGCAGATTGACTTTGAAAAATAACATCATATGCTGCTTGTTGCTTTTGAATATCTCTGCAATCTATTCTTTCATTTCTGGTTCTTTTCATGCTCCTGGCTTTTATTCTGTTCTGGAATCTAGGAGGTGGATAGTTCTTTTGCCCTGAATTTTTGCTCCATGAAAAATTGGATGATTCCTCCACCATGGATTGTAGGTGTTGGAATATGGATTGTTCCCTTGTCTGTTGAAATTGTTGACATAGTTCACCGTTTCTTTATGTTGGTTTGGTTCTGGTGCTCCTCCATGTGGTGAACTGTGGTCTCTGTCGATGTTTACAACTTGCTTGCTAAGTGTTTCCAGGCTTTTGCACATTTGCTCCAACTTAGTATTCACTGCTGAGTTAGCTCAAACTTCATAAATTCCTGCAATTCGTTGAATCATGCTCTTTTCTGTTGGCCACAATGAATTATTGTTAGCCATTTCTTTGGTTAAGTCCCAGGCTTGATCTTCTCCTTCTGCCATCAAAGCTCCTCTAGCAGCAGCATCAATTGTGGTTCTCATCAGTCCATAAAGTCCATTATAGAAAGTTTGAACTTGAAGCCATTTTGGAATATCATGGTGATGACATTTCCGGAGCAAATCTTTCTACCTTTCCCAAGCTTCATAAAGAGTTTCTGAGTTAAGTTGTAAAAAGGATATGACGTCATTTCTCAATTTTGCTGTTCTGGCTGGTGGAAAGTACTTTGCAAGGAATTTGGTGGCTAAAGTGTTCCAAGTTGTGATGGTGACAGGAATATATAATAGGTCCTTTAAATTAGTCCATCAAGGTAAGCTTCGGGTAAGTGATCATCTAGGTGCCTTCACAGCTTTTCCTTAGAAAGGTAGTGAATGAAGGAAGACACCAAACCATTACCTAGCCCTAATAGTGCCTTTGATTAAACCCCTTCAACCCACTGTAGACACGGTTAACTAAAACAAAAATCACAAACATTACAAGGCATTATTTCAGGGCCGATTCTCTATCCCCAGTGGAGTCGCCAGACTGTAGGACACAGAAATCGGTGACGCTGTTCCAGGCTCGCGGCCCGATCGGGAGTACGGAGTAGCCCGCGGGGGACTAAACCGAAGAATAAAGGAGTCGCCACCCAGCGTGAACTGGGAAATGATTTAAGGCAGCACTCACCCCTCACAAGGGAAGACCTCAAACCGTTTGGTTCGGAATGGTCCCTTACTTATGCCACTTTTAATGAACGGATTTATGTAATAATATAACCAAGTATACGCAACATATATACGTCAGAATAACCTACATCTAAGTTTGCATACGACCTATATCTAAGTTTGCATATAACCTATATCCAAGTTTCCATGCATAAAAGTAAATCGAAATAACGGCAAGCACACAATCTCATGGACACGTTAAATTGATAAATGCGGAAATATAAGTAAATAATAATTGTCTAAACATAAATATTGAAGAGATGCAATTAAGCTCCTAATACGAAAGAAACAACTAAATCATGCATAAAAATAACATACTATTTCTAATAAATAATGAATAAACACAAGATTAGATGAAACGAAATATGTGCGTTTCTCAAGCGGTACATGGAATTATATCCCAAGTACAAACCACACTACCGTCCATTCGGATTTGGCTAAGGAATTTACGTTTGGGTTTCCATCCGATATACCACGAGAGATAGCACAAAACATTCATCCCATGGCCACAACATACATAAATCAACAATACGCATGCGAAGAGATAATAATAAATAACTGAAAAAGATGAACGAAAATAAATAAAAGGGTGCCCTCAGGTCATACCTCTTAAGTCGCCTCTTGGAAGTGCGTTACGCGGTCGTCCAAAGGGTTAACGCTCCGTAACTCTTCTGGTTCACTGGTTCAATGTTTTTCCTTTGTCGCCTCGCTGTTTTGGGTCGCTATTTTCTCTATTTTTACTGTTGTTTTTTGGTCGTTATTTTTGGTTGTTGTTTGCTGTATTGGGCAGTTTCAGGTGACTGTTTTGTATGATTTTGGGTGTATTTTTTGTTGCAGTTTTTTTATGGTTATTCGGGTAGTTTTCTGGGTAGTTTTTGCGGTGGTTTAGGTGCATTTTACTAGGCAGATTTGTGGTAGTTTAGGTGCAGTTTGTTTGGAAGATTTGTGATAGTTTTGGTGCCGTTTGTTGGGCAGTTTGCGGTAATTGTAAGGGTTTTAGGGGGTGTTTTTTCGGTAATTGGGTAGTTTTTCTGGGCAGTTTCGGTGAAGGATTAAGGCAATTTTTCTGGGCTATTTTTGTTTGTATTTCACGGTAATATAGGGTTGGTTTCTTGGCTGTGTTTCACGGTAAATGGAGATTTCAGGGGTGGACTGTTTCGGTGATTGAGGGTGTGTTTAGGGGTTGGTTTTGGCGTGGTGTGAGTGAAGGCTAGGGCTTTGGTTGCTGTTGGCGTGAATGGGGGCTGCTGGATGGGTTGTGTTTTCACGGCAAGGGATGGCTATTGAGGGATGTGTTTTCACGGCAATGAATGGCTATTCTTCTTTGCTTTGGGCGTGAATGCTCTAGGGAAGAATGGCTTGGTTTGTGCCCCTTTTTATAAGAAAAGTTTTGGGTTTTCCTTGTACGGGAAGGGAATAAATCATGCAATTATGGGATATCTTTTAATTAGTGTGTGATAAGGAAAAGATCCATTAATTAGGAAAATGATTTTTTTTTGTTTTAGGAAAATGATTTATGGGATTTGATTGATTTCTTTAATTTAGGGATGTGTTTTGATTTGATGATTCTTTAATTCGGGAAGGTGATTTGTTTGGATTTCCACATGTGTTTAATGTGTTAATTATTATTTTGGAGGGATTTTAGTGGCTTCGGCGTGAATTAGATGGCTTGTGGGCGTGTGGTTGGTTCTTTTTGGTGGGCTTGGTGTGTGGCTTTGGTGGTATGTGGGCTTGGGTGAATGGCTTGGTGTAGGTTGCGGGGGTTTTGGGCCGAGGATAAATTTCAAAACAGAGGTCCAACGAGTGAACCTGAAGCTAAGCAAACGAATTAAGTCCAACAAAGTATTGATTTCTAAATTTTCCCTTCCGATGTCTGTTTCCCGCGACTTCCGCAACTTATCGGGTAGTGCCTCCGTACGAGGCTCATCATCGAGACTTATATGCAAAAATGCAGTGCCTACAATTACCTAAACTGTAATTTAACCCCTTATAAACCGGTGATATTGGATTTCATCCCAACCCCAGATAACTGGCTTAGTTACGACACATATTTTACGGGTAGTAAAAACTTAAATAAAAGAAAAAAACATAAAGTAATGCTGGAAATTAAATTACTGGAAGTAAATGCTGGAAATTAATTATTGGAAATTAATTACTGGAAAGTAAATGCTGAATGTAAATAAAGTAAAAGTACAATAAAGAAATGCTGAGGTAAAATGATCCAATTTTATTACTACTCTTTTAGATATCTCCCTTAATATAATATATTAACTTTGCATGATAATTACCAACCAGCCATATAGGCGGTATCCTTATTAAGTCAAATTAATAATTAATTACCAACCGACCAACCAGGCCGTATCCATGCTTAGTCAGGTTAAAACCAATTTATAATTAATTACCAACCGACCAATATGGCGGTATCCTCGTTAAGTCAGATTTTAAATAGTTATTATATTATAATTAGGGGAGATTAATCTAAATAATATAATAAAATATTTACCTTTTACCCCAGCAAGGGGGAGTTAACTCCTTATTGCTTAAAAAGTAAAAACTGAAAAAGTAAAGAAATGAAAGTATTGTGCATAAAAGCAAATTACGGAAAGTAAAAACTGAAAAGTAAAGAGAAGAAAGTGCGAAAGCGGAAATTAATTACTGAAAGTTGTAAATAAACAAACAAAATACAATCTTCTTAGTTATTCTTAAGGAATTTCAAGAAGAAAGTATGAATTTACAAATGAAATGGTTTGGTATTTATAGGCAAAATTTTACCTCCATCAAATCATCTACCAAATGCTCCACCAAATCCTCCACTAATTGCTCCAATAATTGCTCCACCAAATCCATTATTAATTTCTATCATGTTTGGTGGGAGCTTGAGTGTTTTTATTATTTATTTTTTTATTTTTTTGCTTTGAAAATGACTTTAATAATTACACATAACACACTTCTGGATGTTTCATCGATTTCGGTCTTGAAATCTTCAGAATTCGAAATTATTTTATTCTTCACAGTTGTATACTTTGAGTCTTATTTAATCTGGAACTTGAATCAACTCAATCCGATATCGGAGTAAAAAGGTATGCCGAAAATACGACAGTTGCGTAAAATTTGAATTTTCGAAACTCCACTTCGTTAGAACGCCCTTTCAAGTTTCCAATCTCCAAAATTAATATGTCAAGTCCAATTTTTGCCCTTATTTGACCCATATTTCGTCTTAAATGATTTCATTGAGTCCTAATATTATTTTATCTGTAAAATAAACTAAAACACATCAAAACATTCATCAAACCCGAGAAACTAAACAAAATATTAAGTAAATGGGGCGGTAAATATTGATATATTTTCCGCTCATCAGTCATCACATATGTTTAACAATCCTTTCGTCCTAGGCTATCCGAGTTGTGCTTAGGAAATATATATTACACCGTCAAGTTTTAGATGCACACATCTCGAGTCGACATGTCCACGATTTTTTACAACTAAACAAGATACCATTGCTGATATATGCAATCCACCCTAGGTGATCATCTTTGGCCAAAGTCTTAATAATCGTGACATACTCACATGGATAACTAAACCCCTTATGATACATATACGGGTCGACAGATCTTATCTTGATACATACTTGGAGTGCACTGGTCCACACCAACGAACATCTAACGGTCAGACCACGAAAGGTCACTGACATATATGTCATCAAAGTGTGGAGGATCACACACAAAATCAATGTTATCCTATAATCAAAGGATCACATATGCTATTCGACTCGAGGAGATTCCTATTAATGGTGATATGTACTTCCAACTATTAGGAATCATCTATGAGTCATTTAGTATTCGCTTCAATGAATACCCACATGTCTATACGAACTTGTTGTGATATTTCATATCGTACCGCAAGTGTAAGGTGTCAGTTTTAGTAAAGATAAGTGAAAGAGTGTCGAACCCATATGAATTGTATTCAACTCACACTAAGCACTATAATTAGTAAACCTAACTTTATTTAGAAAGCAACTAAATTTAGATTAAAAACTCAATAATTAAGAAACAAAACATTTGATAAAGATAGGCCAGGATATGAGAGATTCTAGAGTCTGATTTCACCTAGCTATCCCCTATGTATTTGTTATGCCAATCAATTCTTATTCACTTTCATTGTTTATAAGCCAAGAACCCTAAATTATTCGAACTCCCTCTCCCGAGTGCCGAGTGAATATATTATCAATTACAAACTTTGATATCCCTATAAAAATCTAGTAATTAATAATTCATTATGCTCTGTGATTCTTTTTTAACGACTTCAAAGGGATTATAGATTCTCCCGAACTCTATAAATCTCCTAGGTTATATTCTCTAGATCCTATTCAAAATCTCCTCTCCCGAGTGATAGATTCTAAACATACATCATCTTAATTTGTGGCCAACAAACTAGAAGTATTAAACACAAAAAAAAAATAAACTGAATCAAAACTTTATAACATTTAAATTGGCAAATAATTCATAGGTTCAAGCATAGGCTACATCATCCTCTAGAATAATGGAGTTATTTCATGACTAAAGATAGAAACAATGAAAATAATGTCATAAACATATTATAATCATTATAGTTTTAAGAAAGAAACTAGATGATAAAATCTTAATTGAATCATTTCGTCTTCGGACGCCACAGTATTTGTCTCCTTTTGTCGCTCTTCAATCTTCCTCCTTGGATCTCTCTAAGATATGTATCTATAACTCTTTAGTTGTGTATTGGTCTTCTCTTTTAGGGTTTTAGACGAGCTTCTATATTTATAGGGCAATGCTGGAGTCATTGTGCATGTGAAATACGACTTTATTAAGATTCTGGGCTTCTATTGCAGCGTCATGGCATCGGAATTGGCATCGCGACGCCTAACTCTCGGGAAATTTGTATGAAGCCATCATGTTTGGGTGTCGCGACACTACAATGGACATCGCGAAGCCAGGCAAAAAATTTAGGATTGTGTTTTTCTGCGTATTTTGCTCTCCCGCGTGCTTCCGATGCGTCCGTAAGGTCCCAAAATAAGTCCATTTGCCCGAAGATCCATGTTTCAATGCTTCCTATCAATAAAACATAAAAGAAACTAAAAAATATATTAAAATGACATGGAACCTAACAAAATAGTAAGCTAAGAATGCAGGAATAAGTGGATATAAACCGCATTTATCAGAACTTCCCTTACTTATGGTATATCAGGTTAAACCATTGAACTCCAATTCTAATATACGATATGTGCTAAACTTCTAGGTTAAAGGAATTTGATAGTATCCAAAACCAAAGACTATGAATATTTACTTTAAGAATAGTTTATAATAGTAATACTATCACAATGTCAGACCATCCAGTGTCCAATATTATTATAGATATTCTAAGGTGCATATTTATATATCAATCTAATATGTATTATGACATTACCATTAACAATATTGAAATGAAAATGTAGTTATTTATTAATAAATAAAATATTATAATGTACAGTAGATTATTCGGATTGGCCTCCAAGCATCAACTCCAATATCGACCCGGCCCAATAAGAAGTGCAAGGTTTGGCAGCATTCAATCATTCGTGAAGGCCGACATAAGGTGTTCATTTTGAAGACATGATCTAGCTAAATAAGTTGGGAGGTATGATCAGTTATCACTCACCTCAGCGCGACCTGAAGAAGCGAAGTATGGGACCACTATTAAGGCGGATGTGGAACCTCTAGGGTCGGATCGATGCCACGCACAGCGGAAGTGTGTCTAACCCATGGATATCTAACATGGATATATTTTTAAATTATTTTATGAAATACTATATTCTGTTATGAGTCCGTAGGTAAAAACGGGGACCAAATTGGAGTCCAAAAACTCTGAAATGGAGAAAATGATGTTTTAGTGTTCATCAGCTCTCGGCACGTCGCGACACGGAGGCTTGAGCGTCGCAACGCCCAATCTATAAGAATCATTATCTCGATGTCGCGACACGCAAGGGTGAGTGTCGCGACCTTAGAAGGTCTGAATACTCAGTGTCACGACGCTGGAGATCAGTGTCGCGATGTTGCCCTAAGTAAAATGTTGGCAGAGAGTATTTTAACCTTCAAATCAATTCTAAACACTTCTAATTTTCTCCAAATAATTCAATACATCTAAAATCCAATTTTAGCATCAAAACCAACATCAACACATGTTATACAACAAACATACATATATTCTAAATACAAATATTCATTTCTTTGAATCAAAACATAAACCAAATATAATCCCACAATGAAATGACTCATGAACAATTCTAGGTCACTCAAAAGTGGTCAAGTGATTATAGAATGGTAGTCATAGCTCTAAGCTTTTATCTAGAGTTCTAAACTCTAATTTAATGTTCCATGTCCAACATGAACATAGTTGACCCAATTATAAGCATATTTTGTTTATGCTTTTAAAGCATCCATACACAATTCATTAGCCTAATTTCAACATAAAGCTATGCTATTATGTGTCTAATACATAATTCATCACTATATGTCTCACTAATGATAACTCACTAATGAATAATATAGCTTTGGAGAAGATCAAACTTATATAGCAAGCTTGATTCTAAGATCCATTCTTCCTCTCCTTGTTGAAATGGTTGGAGAACTTCCAAAGTTAGCAAGCTTGACTCCAAGATCCAATCTTGATTCCAATGCTAACAAGCTTCACTCTAAGATCCAATCTTGATTTCTCCTTATTGAAATGTTGAAGAGATCTTCCAAAGCTTCTATAAACACTTCTTTAACTTAGGGTATTTTCTATAACTCTTGCTTGTTTTTAGTTTTCTCAAGCTTGATTAAAACATTACTCAAACTTGATATTTAAAGCAAAAGTTATACAATTTTTAATTAATAAAAGTTCTAATCAACTTTTATGCGATCTTAATCTAATTTTTCCAAATATGTATAATTAGGTGTGACTAATCACATTTGTCTACCACTTTGATTTAATCCAATTAAATCAATACAAAGTTTAATCAATGGATTAGTTACGTGCCTACCACTTTGATTTAATCTAATTAAATCAAGCCAAGTACACCTATTATTACGTATTTGTAATTACCGAAATATCCTCAAATGATAGAGATATTTATGAAATTACGACAAAACCCTTGTGTAATTTTTGAATTAATCCAATTGGGTCAAAGTAAATAATCAATATTATCCAATAACACTTAATTATCTTAGTTGATAATTATAATATCAAATATTATTTATTATCAAAAATAATTCGCTACCCAAGTGCTCAATGAGTACACTTCATATTGTGGGACTCTCTAAGTCCAGACACATTCGTCATATAAGCCTAGTTTATATGTACGCAATTTGGCCACCTCCGAAATCGCGAATAACACGAACGACCTTTCTGAACTATACAAGTCGAGGTCATCACATATGTTTAATAATCTCTCTGTCGTAGGCTATCCGAGTTGTGCTTAGGAAACATAGATTATACCGTTAAGTTTCCAAGGCGCACATCTCATTTGGACATGTCCACGATTATTTACAACTAATAAGAAAATATTTTTGATATATGCGATCCACCCTAGGTGATCGGCTTTAGCCAAATTCTAAAGAATCGTAACTCACTCACACGGATACCTAAACCATTTATGGTACACATATGGGTCAATGGATCTTATCTTGATACGAACTTTATTAACGAGTTCATCGGTCCACTCCCAACGAACATCTAGCGGTCTGATAAGTGCGATTTATACCCACTTATTCATGCATTCTTAGCTTACTATTTTGTTAGGTTCCGTGTCATTAATGTATTTTGTAGTTTCTTTTATGTTTTATTGATAGGAAGCATTGTAATATGGATCTTGGAGAAAAATGACTTTTTTTGGGACTTTAATGACGCATCAGAAGCACATAAGAAGGCTAAAAAATGTAGAAATCACTATCCAGAAAATTTTACGATGCCCATTATAGCATCGCGACGCCAGACATCATCTCCAGACATAAAATCCCGAGAATTGAGCATTGTGACGCCAATTCTGGCGTCTCGACGCTGCGATAGAAGCCTAAAAACATCAGAAATTAGTATTCTACATGCGTAATGACTACAAGACTTCCCTATAAATATAGAAGCTCGTCCAAAATCCTAGGGGGAGACAAATACACAACAAAAGAGTCTAAACACGTATTTCAGAGAGATCCAAATAGGAAGATTGAAGAACTGACAAGAGGAGACGAAGGCGGTGACGTCTGAAGATGAAGGGATTCGATTCGGGTTTTATCTTCTAGTTTCTTTCTTTAAACTCTAATGATGTCCACTATGTTATTGACCATACTTTCATTGTCTATATATTTAGTCATTACCAAACTCCATTGTTCTAGAGGATGTTGTAGCCTATGCTTGAACCTATGTATTATTAGCCAATTTAATTGTTATAAAGTTGTGATTCAGTTTATTTATATTCTTTTTTGTTTAATGCTTCTAGTTGGTTGGCCATAAATTAAGATGATGAATGTTTAGAATCTATCGCTCATGAGAGGGGATTTTGAATAGGATCTAGAGAATATAACCTAAGAGATTTGTAGAATTCGAGAGAATCTATAATCCCCTTTAGTCGTTAACAAAGAATAACAGAGCGTAAAAAATTGTTAATTACTAGATTTTTATAGGGATATCAAAGTCTGTAATTGATCATATATTCACTCGGCACTCGGGAGAGTGAGTTAGAATAACTTAGGGTTCTTGCCTTATAAACAATGCAATTGATAAGAATTGATTGACATAATAAATACATAGGGGATAGCTAGGTGGAATCAGAATCTAGAATTTATCTCATCTTGGTTTATCTTCATTAAAGGTTTAGATTTCACTCTTATTTAGTTTTTAGTTTTAAATTCAGATTATTTTAAATTATTTCTAAATAAAGTTAGGTTTACTAATTATAGTACTTAGTGAGAGTTTGATTACAATCCATGTGGGTTCGACACTCTTTACTTATCTTTTATTAAAACTTGATAGCGTATACTTGTGGTACGATAATCTCGCAACAGGTTTTGGCGCCGTTGTCGGGGATTGTTAATCTAATTCACATTAATACTATTACCAAGTAACCTGGACTTTAATTTAGATTTTATTTTTATTTATTTTCTTTTAAGGAAAATTGAGAAATAATACATGGCGGCTGAAAATATAGAGAATAACTCATGCCATGTGACAATCAGAGATCACTTTAAACTAGTCGTTGATGATAACTACTCTGGGATTACGCAACCACCAATCAATGCCAATAACGTTGAGCTAGCTGAAACCCGCATTGATCAACATGGTGCAAAAGAACCAGTTTAGGGGTTCAACTGTAGAGGATCCCATTGTTAACTTAAGGATATTCTTAGAGATTGCAGATACCATAAAGATGAATGGCGTGACCAAAGAGACCATCAGGCTACGCTTGTTCCCATTCTCTTTAATGGATAAAGCGAGAGGTTGGATGCAATCTATTCCGATAGGGAGAATCATGACATGGTAGTGTTGGAGTTTGCTAAGGTCCTAAGGATCAATAAACAAGCATGAAACACATGTGAATACACGAAGAAATATGGCGGAAACATACTTACAACGATCGGTTGAGATGCGACGAAGAACACTTCAACTTTCTGCCTCCCTCCAAGCTCGGCAGTGGCAGTTTCTGTCATCCCCATTTTCGGCCATGTGTGGTCCTCCAAGCAAGCTCAAGCTTGTGTTGAACTTCCATGCTCATGGGTGGACTTCCCTATCACCTTCGCATGACTTTGTAGTGTGTTAGCACTCTTGATTTTGCAACAAAGTCATGACTCTAAGCTTCCCATCTTCTCGGTTTTTGACAGAAACCAGTGAAGAAAAATGGCCAAATGGCCGTGAGAGAGAGAGGAGAATTTTGGCTCCAAATTCGTGAGCCAGAGAGAGAGAGATGGATATGTGTTGTAATGTATTAAGTGTATCTAATACACTTCATTTTTTTATTTCAAAAATCAAAAATAAAAACATATACAAATGATTAAAATAACAATAAATGTCACTCAAGCTTTCAAAAGCTTTCCATCAACTCACATCAAGTCACATCACTCAATCAATCAAGTGACAAGTTATCACATCACTCAAAGTGACTAATGATTTGACGCTTGATGCGACTAGCTGTTTGACGCTTGATTTGACTTGCGTGCCGCACTCGAATTCGAAATGCGAATGTGCTCGCAAACAATCTCGGGCTCCGGTTTGCTAATTCCAAATTAACAAATTTTCCGTTGCGTCGCAAATAAATGATTATGCCTAGCGAAATCACTATTCACATCGCTAACGAATTAATTCTAAATTAACTCGTTCGCCCCAATTAAAATGTAATTCTAATTCCGCGTCGAAATCCAATTTCGTATAATATATCAAATATATTAATTTATCGATTAATTCCAAATTAATCGTTATCTCTCTTTTAAATGATATTTTATCCCAAATAAAATATCTCCGTAATTAATCCCAGATTAATTTTCTCTCTCTTCCAATTAATCCCAGATTAATTTAGAGTGCGAGTCATACGTCATCGGTGAAACTTTGGGAAGCAACCCATGAGATCCCCGGATATGTTGGTAGTAAATTCGGTCGTCAGACTATCCGAACACGTAAGTACCTAGTACTACGTTTATACCGATTTATAAGACAAGGTTGGCTTCTAGCAAAGCACCATGCCTACCCAATTCTCCAGAAATATCCTTACAGGAATAAAGGATCTATATCAGGCGTAGTATACGTAGTATTGTGTATGTTGATCCAGTATCGGATGATCACATGTTAGGCCTGGGGCTGGAATTGTGTCTGCCCCGTACGAAGCACATGTTGAATGTATGGTAACTAGTCTCTACAATCGGATATACATGACCTTGTCATAATATCCCAATAGCTGCAGCATTTAAGAGAACCAGTCTCGTATCCCACGTGACCATCATCTCCACTATGACTGGAGTGATACTTCTGTCTTGATATCACACCCAACACACTACGATTCTCGATATACCTAGAAGAGGCGTACACAGAAACCATTTAAAGCCCTGGACGATCAAAACCAAAGTATATTGATTGTCGCAAGTATTAGCGGTGCAAGTCTCAGGTTAAGACCAAATACACCTACCCTGATTTCGGATTTCCATAGACACATAGTCATACACCCAATGGAATTCTGAGGGGGTCTATCCAGAGCGAAGCTGTTTCCCGTACCATCGGTAAAACACAAACTCATATTACACTTGCATGAGTGTCCTATACCCAAATATATGAGATCTATGTCGTTGTGCCCTCACAATGCGCACAAGTGTAATACTAGTCTTTTACGTATTTATCGATGTTTAATCTCGATAATACTCTGACTAGGGATATTTAATGATTTATCTTCGTGGACTGATACTGTCTCATATCATTCTCATTCCAGGAACAAATCATAGGGACCTCCTATCATTTATATATCTTGGTGATCTAATCACAAATGATAAGAGAGCAATCTCCTTTGTCACATAGTTAATTTGTACAACAACACCATGATCTGTACAAATAGTGACGCTATGGGTCATAATTGTCCAACAATCTCCCACTTGGCCTATAGCCAATCACTCGACTGTCTAACACCTGAACTATGTACGGTTGGCTCAAACTGCTGAGAAGGTTTTCATCAGCGGATTTGCATGATTATCATCTGATGCGATTTATTCGATCATCACATCGCCACGATGTATGATCCGAATGAATCAGATGAATATCGAAGTATGTATCTGGATCGTTGATAAGACCATTAATTCTTTAGCCTGTACTGTAGCCTAGCTCAGCTGCCAACAGAATTATATCTAATCTAATTAGATTTATTATCGACCCAAATGTCTTCTATTGCTGCCTCAGCTGCAGCAATAACCCGCATTTGTTGTTTATTCGGTAACAGTATCATGCTTGGAAGATTTCCAACTCACTATACCGTTATTCAAACAGTATAGTACCATTTGTGACTTATAGTCGTTTTTATCGGTTTAGGAAACTTGCAACAGTGATCCCAGTCACTTCAAGTTCTCATTCTCCATAGATTTAAGACAGCATCCTTAGTTCTCTAAGATACTAACGGATGTTCTTAACATCAATCCAGTGACTATCACTTGGATTGGCCTGTTTGTGAATCCATATGCTCAAAGCGTATGAGACATCAGGTCGCGTACATTTTTCAATGTACGATTTCTCGGAGAGTTTTTCATGAAAGCCAAGCTTTCACCGATTGTTTTATGGGAATATCATTTCCAAGAAATGACATATATTATCATTATTTATAGGACAGCCACTTTCAGTGCGCTCCCACTAACCTTCTTATATACACAAGAATCATTTTATTTTGAATTAAATCATAAACTATTATGATTACATCAAAACGATAATTCCAAGAACTTATGATTGCTTCAATCCAAACATGGATCGAACAACCTGCAAACCTTGTTTGCTAGTTTTGGTACGACAAAATCGACAGGATGTTGTAAACATCCTCTGAAAGGTTTCCGTTTAAGGAAAGCGATTTTCCCGTTCAGCTGTCATATTTCATAAATGAAACATGCAGCGTCAGCAAGCATTATCCAAATGGATTGACCGTGGTAACAGGTAAAAGGTTGAATCGTAATCAACACAATGTTGATAACGATACCTTTCCGCTAAAAGCCTAGCTTTATTCGTTGGTATGTTGCCATCCATGTACGTCTTCCTTGAAGACTTATAAGTACCAATAGGCACAATGCCTTGCGGTACATCAACTAGTATTCAAACATAGTTGGTTTACATGGATCCATTTCGGACATCATGGCACTTTGCCATAATAGGACGTCGATACCTTGTATCACTTCCTCATACGTAGTCAGTTGGTATACCTCAATAAGATAGACATCTTTATGAGGTGAGATCAGAAACTCATACCCCAGGTTATTTTCTGACTCTCTCTGACTTACGTGGTTCTTTTGTATTCGAAGATTACTGGTATAGTTTCATCCTAGATGAACTATTTATGTTCCATTAAGATTCGGTGCCATGAATAGTATTACTCCGATTTTCATCAAGTTTTACTATCCTCCCATTACCACTGCATATAAGTATTCCTCTAAGGAAAACCGCATGGTGAGCAACAATAAAATTGTTCTCTTATGAGTTGTATAAGTACTATACTTTGGTATCCCTAGGATAACCTACAATTGGCACTTATCCAATTTGGGTTTTAGTTTGGTATCATCCAAACATATGCCTAGCATTCCCAAATCATCAGGAATGTAAAACCTGGTTTCTTTCATGTTCATATCTAATATGATATCTGTCAAATAGATTTTAATGGGACCTTATTCTAAATAAGTTCTTGCACTGCTTATGCTTATCCGTTGAAGGAAATGGTAGCTCAGAGCGACTCATGATTAACCTTATCATGTCCAACAAGATTCGGTTACTCTGGTTCGGACACACCGTCAGGATGACGTGTTCCGGGAGGAGTCCTTTTGAAAGAATACTATACTCTTTCAAGTATATGAGAAACTTATTGCTTAAGTATTTTCATTACGGTCTTACCGTGACGGTTTAATACTTTAGCCAATCTGTTTGTCTACTTCGTGTCGAAAACTCTAAGAGTTCCGATTTGTGTTTCTTCAAAAGAAAAACATAACCATAACGAGACACCACATCCGTAGAGGTCACGAAATATTCATATCCACCTCTAGCCTAGCTAGACATGGGCCCACTTGCTTCACTATGAATTAGGGCTAACAGATTGGTGGCATTTATACTTTTACCAAGTAAAGGTATTTTAGGCACTTTGCCCAATTAACTAGATTCGTAGACTTTACTTGAATGGAATCAAATTAGTCCTAGTACCCACTCTTCGAAAGTGTGGATATATGAGTCTTGTTTAATTGTGTCCCAGACAACAATACCACAATATGTTTCATCTGATCAAATCAGTTTGAGCTATTTGTTTGTCATGTTATGTTTTTGAGATTTATTTATATTCAAAATATAAATGTTGTTATTCACATCTAATGTGTTTATCTCAATATCATCTTTATATAATAAAACATTTTAGTGTTCTAGAATATAAAGGTTCACCCACAGTGGGTTAAACACTGATATAGAGATAATATTTCTAGTCAAACTAGTCACATTATGACAGTTTCCTAATTTAAGTACACACCCGAAGGTAGTTCCTAAACTTAGGTATCTACGGTTGAAACAATGACTTTCGTCCCGTTTCCAATTCGCAGATTAAATCTCAACTGAAGTCAGTATCCTGCTCATAGCAGATTCTGAACATCAGTATATATTTATGTACCACACTAAGTATTTAAAATCCAATTTTAATACCAGTAATGAACATATTTATGACAAACATATTTGAAGTCAGACCCTTGCTCGTCTTCAATTCCTTCATGTCTGCTTTGTCCAAACGGCAGTCACGCTTCCGCGATCCCATTTGCCACAATTTAGGCAGACATTTTGGGATATGTCATTTATCTTCCTAGAAGATTATAATGATTTTGCCTTTGCCCTTTTCACATTCCAGAAGCCTTCGGCCAAGCCTTGGACTTTTAGAATATCGAAGTAAGGTGCGCCTTGCGCTACTTGTCTAATTGCAAACTTTGACTTTGTCTCCTTGAGAATAGTCATTAACTCTCCAAGAGTTATTTATTGCAATTTAGTACTTCTAAGATTCTAATGATAGATTCTTTGAAGATCCTTCAATTTCAGTATCATATTTTAAGGGTCTAATCCTTAGTTCTGATTAAGAAATTAAGGAGTCTAATTAGCAAGCCTAATGGATTAAGCACTAAAGTTATCATTACATAAATCTTCGAAAGATTATGCTCTATTTGCTTTTTTAACTACGGGCTTAGGCATAATATGTTATTTTATCAAATAAAGTAACTCATTATTTTCCAGGACCATCCTGAAAATTTATTCCCAATTTGAAAATTAAACCATTTAAATACATTTTCCCTAGGATGATGTTTTAAATGTTAATCTTTTAATTTTATCTTGATTTAATAGTCCAACTATTTAATCAACGATTTAGGTACTATTCATTATAATGATTACATAGTCCAACTATTTAATCAACTATAATTTAATTTGTTTGAATATAGTCCAACTATTATTAAAACAACTATTTAAATATTAGTCCAACTAACATTTAATTTATTTGACGAATGATATTTTTTTGAGCGCGTATGGCAAGTAATTAAACGAATATTACAAATTCAATTCTTGCCTCCCACTATTTTTCGGCGAGCCTTAACCCTCTGTCGAGTACTCGGGAAACCGTGTTTCCTAGCGGGCTAAGATCCCGTTAAATATCACACAATCTTGACTTTGGCCAACAAATTGTATGATAATTAACTAGGAAGATCTCTAAGATCAATTGGATCCAATCCAATTCCTAGATCCAGTAGGGGGACATCCAAGTCCGAAACATATATCTTATATATGCCAATATATCAAATATATTGCCTAACCTTTTTCCTCTGAATCAACTAAGCCTTGGCTTTGCACAACAAACTTAGTGATCCCAGTCAAGCGCGACCCATTGACCATGGAAAGCTTCGTAATCAATGTCGATGGACAAGAAGTGGTCTTGACTTTGGCCAACAAACCACAACTTGGACAAGACACCAATATGGATTAAAGCCTTCGTGATTCAAACACATCCTCGACGGACAAAGGCCTTGAATTTGGCCAACAAGCCAATGCCAGTCTCGGATCTTGAGTGAGAATCACTCAATGGAAGGAAAAATGCTTAATATTGTTTGAGGGTTTTTCGCGTGCAAATTGGCAACCAATTTATTATCTTTGTTAAGGTTCATCATCATACACCCTTAAACATGCATTCTAAATACATAATAAAGCGCGTATAAATAAAATAATAATGATATGCGGATGGATACTTTACACATTGATCCTAGATCAAATCTCTCCTTTTCTATCTCCCGCTAGCACATGTATTACTTCTACCCGTTACACTACACTTCTAAAGAAACCTCATTTACATTGAGGGGAATAGGTGAGAAGAGAATACAAAGAATAAGGAGGTAATAAGGCTGGACACGCAGGTCCAATTAATAAATCAAATTTATTACAACATTTCTAAAATGTCCCACCCATCTAATATCCATCCGATATACATTATTCATGCATGCAACCATGTATTCACACAAGCATGTTATCAATCAATCTAATCAAATTAATTAATCTGATAATTAGTGACCATCCAATGTTCAAACAACGATTTGATTTTGCTCGAGTCAAACTTGTTTTGCGAATAAGTACTCAAAGTACATTTCTCGAATTAAATTAAACTACATAATTAAATCCAATTCGATATGCATTTAATTCTAATTCGCTCATTTAATTCCAAATTAAACATTACACTTTATTAACGAACCTATACGACTTAAATTCCAAATTTAATCGTTACGAGTCTCAAAGCCCGATTAACGTCCAACGTCAATTCAATTAAAGTCCAATGGGCTTTTAATTAATTTCTTAAGGCGTGGACTTTTGGTCAACTCGGGTCAAACGAAATAACCAAAATCCAATCCGAGAATTACCCCATAAGCCCATAAATCAATTTAGGCCCAATTAAACTTTAAAGTCCATTAGTCGCATTTGGGCTTTATGGAAGCGGTTTTGGTCCCAATTGGATCCAATCCATTTGGCCTAAACCTAACTTGTACAAACAAGCCCAATTAGCCCAATAACAACATAACAAACCCAATTCAATTTAAGGCCCAATTAATTAAATCATAAAAGTCCAATTTCATAATCTAATTAATCCTAAAGTGTATAACACAATTAATCACCCAAATCAATATTTCCAAAACATCAAATTAGCCTAATTAATCATGCTTATCATTATTAAATTATGTCCAACACAATTTAACAAAAATCAAACCCATATACATGATATATTAGTCTCGACCAAGGGGGAATTTTATGCCCAAATCAAATTCAATCCAATTAAATTCAATTCAATATTAAATCAATATCCCCAAATGATTTCCAACACATCCAATTATCAAAATCAAAAATCCAAGACAATTTAGGGCATCCATATTTTCGGCCAAGCCTAAAAAATTGGGGAAATTTGTTCCAAACACAATTTTCTTCAAATTGATCTAATCAATCCTCAATTAAACATCAATTAAGCATATTAAATCATCCAATTTCATTATTCATGCTCAAAATCAATTTTACCCAAATTTTAACCCTAAATCAATTTCATGCTCAACCTTGCTCTGATACCATTGTTGGAGTTTGCTAAGGTCCCAAGGATCAATAAACAAGCATGAAACACATGTGAATACACGAAGAAATATGGAGGAAACATACTTACAACGATCGATTGAGATGCGACGAAGAACACTTCAACTTTCTGCCTCCCTCCAAGCTCGGCAGTGGAAGTTTCTGTCATCCCCATTTTCGGCCATGTGTGGTCCTCCAAGCAAGCTCCAAGCTTGTGTTGAACTTCAATGCTCATGGGTGGACTTCTCTATCACCTTCGCATGACTTCGTAGTGTGCTAGCACTCTTGATTTTGCAACAAAATCATGACTCTAAGCTTCCTATCTTCTCGGTTTTTGACAGAAACCAGTGAAGAAAAATGGCCAAATGGCCATGAGAGAGAGAGGAGAATTTTGGCTCCAAATTCGTGAGCCAAGAGAGAGAGATGGATATGTGTTGTAATGTATTAAGTGTATCTAATACACTTCATTTTTGGTTTCAAAAATCAAAAATAAAAACATATACAAATGATTAAAATAACAATAAATTTCACTCAAGCTTTCAAAAGCTTTCCATCAACTCACATCAAGTCACATCACTCAATCAATCAAGTGACAAGTTGTCACATCACTAAAAGTGACTAATCTTGATGCGACTAGTGATTTGACGCTTGATTTGACTTGAGTGCCGCACTCAAATTCGAAATGTGAATGCGCTCGCAAACAATCTCGGGCTCGGGTTCGCTAATTCCAAATTAACGAATTTTACGTTGCGTCGCAAATAAATGATTATGCCTAGCGAAATCACTATTCACGTCGCTAATGAATTAATTCTAAATTAACTCGTTCGCCCGAATTAAAATCTAATTTTAATTCCGCGTCGAAATCCAATTCCGTATAATATATCATATATTAATTTATCAATTAATTCCAAATTAATCGTTATCTCTCTTTAAATGATATTTTATCCCAAATAAAATATCTTCGTAATTAATCCTAGATTAATTTTCTCTCTCTTCCAATTAATCCCAGATTAATTTAGAGTGCGAGTCATACGTCATCGGTGAATCTTTGGGAAACGACCCATGAGATCCCCAGATATATTGGTAGTAAATTCGGTCGTCAGGCTATCCGAACACGTAAGTACCTAGTACTACGTTTATACCGATTTACAAGACAAGGTTGGCTTCTAGCAAAGCGTCATGCCTACCCAATTCTCCAGAAATATCCTTATAGAAATAAATGATCTATATCAGGCGTAGTATACGTAGTATTGTGTATGTCGATCCAGTATCGGATGATCACGTGCTAGGCCTGGGGTTGGAATTGTGTCTGCCCCGTACGAAGCACATGTCGGATGTCTGGTAACTAGTCTCTATAATCGGATATACATGACCTTGTCATAATATCCCGATAGCTGCAGCATTTAAGAGAACCAGTCCCGTATCCTACGTGACCATCATCTCCACTATGACTGGAGTGATACTTCCGTCTTGACATCACACCCAACACACTATGATTCTCGATATACCCAGAAGAGGCGTACAAAGAAACCGGTTAAAGCCCTGGACGACCAAAACCAAAGTATATTGATTGTCGCAAGTATTAGTGGTGCAAGTCTCAGGTTAAGACCAAATACACCTACCCTGATTTCAGATTTCCATAGACACATAGTCATACTACCAATGGAATTCCGAGGGGGTCTATCCAGAGCGAAGTTGTTTCCCGTACCATCAGTAAAACACAACCTCCTATTACACTTGCATGAGTATCATATACCCAAATATATGAGAACTATGTCGTTGTGCCCTCACAACGCGCACAAGTGTAATACTAGTCTTTTACGTATTTATCGATGTCCAATCTCGATAATACTCTGACTAGGGATATTTAATGATTTATCCTTCGTGGACTGATACTGTCTCATATCATTCTCAATCCAGGAACAAATCATAGGGACCTCCTATCATTTATATATCTTGATGATCTAATCACAAATGATAATAGAGCAATCTCCTTTGTCACATAGTTAATTTGTACAACAACACCATGATCTGTACAAATAGTGACGCTATGGGTCATAATTGTCCAACAGGTAGGATATGGCTACAACATTTCTTTTAAGGTTCTTTCCACTAGCTAAATCAGCCCAAATGAGAACAGAAATAAGCATATTTAAGGAAATTGAGACTGATAATATGTGTGAGGCCTGAGAGTGCTTTAAATATCTACTCAGGAGATGCCCACAATATAATTTTGAGGACTGGGTTTAGATTTAGTTATTCTATAATGAGTTGAATGGTCCAAACCGAACCATGGTTGATGCAGCTGTTGGAGGAACCATGTTCAAGAAATCTTCTGAAGATACGTATGCTCTACTGGAGGAGATGGCCATTAACAATTTCCAATGGCCAAGTGAATGTATTATTGTGCCTAAGGTGGCTGGTATATACGAGGTGGATCCTATTGTTGCACTTACAGCTCAAGTGTCATCCCTTACGACTCATCTAGCAACATTGACCAATCAACATGACCAACCATCTATTAAAGTTGTTGCTGCTAATAGAATGATCTTACCAGACGGGTGATATGAATAAGTCCAATATGTGAACAATCGAAACTTCAAAAACTATAGAGGCAATCCTATGCCTAACTATTATCATTTGAACTTGTCATATGCTAACACAAAGAATGTCTTACAACCTCCGTCTGGCTTCAATAATCAAAGAGCTGAGCAGAAACCTTCCTTAGAAGATCTTATGAGCATGTTTGTTGCTAAAACTTCAAAGAGGTTTGAGAAGAATGAGTCAAGGCTGAACAATATTGAAACACATATGGGCAATTTAGGGGCAAAAATGAAATCTTTAGAAGTGCAGATTGGGCAAATTACTTCTTCTATGGCGAATCAGAAATGGGTATTTCCTAGTAATACCGATGTCAACCCTAAGGAGCAGTGTCAGGTTATTACCCTCATAAGTGGGAAATAGATTAGAGATAGTCCTAAGGACTTAGGCAGTAAAGACAATAAGTGGCTATTTAAGAGGAAACAGTGACAAAAGAATAGAACAATGCAATAACTCCTCCATATAAACCACATTCCATCCCGAAGACTCATTTACCATACCTTCAATGCTTTCAAAGGAAGAAATTGGATGCTCAGTTTGCCAAAGTTCTAGATATCTTTAAAAAGATTCATACCAACATCCTCTTCGCAGACGTTTTGGAACAAATGCCTAATTATGTGAAGTTTATGAAGGAGATGATGTTCAAGAAGAGGAAGCTGGCTAACTTTGAAATAGTAGCACTCATAGAAGAGTGTAATTCCATCATACAAAATAAGTTCCCTCCAAAATTGAAGGATCCAAGAAGCTTTACCATACCAAGCACTATTGGGAATCGATATTTTGGTAAGGCACTATGCGATTTGGGTGCAAGAATAAATCTCATGCCGTTATCAATCTATAAACAGTTGGGCATAGGTAAGGCAAAGCCAACCACAGTCACATTACAGTTAGTAAATAGATCCATCACCTACCCGAGAGGAATAGTAGAGGACGTGTTGGTTGAAGTGGATAAGTTCTACTTTCCTGCTGACTTCCTTATTCTGGATATGGAAGAGCATCATGACGTCTCAATCATCCTTAGGAGACCTTTCTTGGCAATAGGCAGAGTGATCATTGATGTGCAGAAAGGTGAACTGAAATGAGAGTTCAAGATGAAGAAGTCACCTTTAGTGTTTTCAGAGCCATGCCGAGTCCTCTGGGTGATGAAGAATGTCGCATGTTAGATATTATAGAGAAGTGAGTTGCAAGGGACAATGACTATGTGTAAAGTGCGTCTCCATGTATTCAAGCCAACATGCAAGGTGAACCAGTAGTTAAGCAACCAACAAGCATAGTGAAGCCAAGTAAAAAAGATCCTCCCCAGCTAGAATTGAAATCACTCCCAAAGCACCACAAAAATAGGAAACCAAAAGTCAATACTCACCTAAAGATGATCCCTGGAAAGCTCAAAAAGTGGTCAAGAAAATTTTACCGCATGTGTAGCTTAGAAATTCAAACTAGAGGAAAATCTACAGATCATGGCCCAATGGTAGAGTCAATAATTGAACCATTAAAACACCCTGGAGGACCATCCATGGATAAATTTCCACAGCCAGCCAGATGATCATTTTCATATTATAACAACCGGTGGATACTAAAGAAAATACCCATGAGATTATCTGGTCTGCTACATTGAAGCCAATGTGACCATTTGGGAGGTTATGTCTGGCTGAAAACGTTAAACTTAGCGCTAGCAGGGAGGCAACCCTTGTATTTGTTTTTTTTTTTATTTTTTGTACGTTAGTTTTATTTTATTGAGTGTTATTTGATTGTTTATTAGTTTGCATGAGTATTTATGCAGGTATTAGCACACTCACACAGCCCACGCAACCAAATTCTGACCAGCAGGAGCCTGATTAACTCTATGCATGGTAGTGTTGTTCCTTACTTTTTTTTCTTTATGTTTATCTTATATTGAGGACAATGCATGTTTTAAGTTTGGGGGTGTGTGCATGTAGTGATAGACTTGTTTAAAAAACAATTATAAAAAATTAAATTAAATTAAATTTTTGTCCTAGATAATAAAGAATAAGTCTAATGATGAGTATTGTTTGCTTTATAATGAAATCTTAAAAACGATAAGTACCCAATTGACTATTATCTTATGCCTTAAGTATGTGATCTAAGTTAGACTCGTAAGCACTTAACAATAGGTTTTTAGTAGTAAGAACCTAAGAAATTGGCAAAGTGACAAGTTGAAGAAATTGTTTGCCTATGAATGACCATTTTCTTATATATCTATCTCAATATGCTAGTGTTATGATGTATGGTATGGTTTAAAACAAAAAACAAAACAAAATTTGAAAGGAAAAAAAAAACAAAATGAAAAACAAAAGGTAAACCACCTATAATCGATAAAGATGAAGCTACCCATGGGCGAGTGTTAGAACCACCATAAGGAGAAATGCTACCTTAAAGGGTATGTGTGTTGGGAAAAAATGAAAAAAAAAAAAAAAAGAAGGAAGAAAAAATCACACCATACTGAGCAAATAAAGGCAATTACATAGTACTTTTGAGATATCTAGGCTGGTTTGACCCATCAGATCTCAATTTTTGAGACGAAATCATTGAGTTGCTGTGAGTCTTACTTAGATGGTTTATTCAAGAACTTGGATTTAAGTTGCATTAAGTACTTTGAAGGTTCTCTGGTTTCATTATTAGGCATTCTTTGAGGGTAATATTATGTGTAACCATCGGGACTATTTTCATTGTTTTTATTATTTTATATTGTTGCATGTGTGTTAATGATGTTTGTGGGTATCGTCACTGTAAGCCCTCACGAGACTATAACTCGTCCACTAGGGTCGCCTAGGGGTTTAAGGTTTGTTGCGTATGCTAAATGTAATCATGATCCCTATGAAAGTGGCCTAGTTAATTTATTTACTTTTGTTTGTTTATTTTCATTTAGTCATTTTCTCGGGACTAGCAAAATCTTAAGTTTGGGGGTGTTTGATAAGTGTGGTTTATACTCACTTATTCATGCATTCTTAGTTTACTATTTTGTTAGGTTTCGTATCATTTTAATGTATTTTATAGTTTCTTTTATGTTTTATTGATAGGAAGCATTGGAACATGGATCTTGGAGTAAAAGGACTTGTTTTGGGACCTTAAGGAGGCATCGGAAGCACGCGGGAAGGCTAAAAATGCAGAAATCACTATCCTAAAATTTTGGCCTAGCATCACGACGCCGAAACAGCATCTCTAGACATAAAATCTCAAGATTTGAGCATTGCACGCCAATTCCAGTGCCGCGATGCTACGATAGAAGCCCAGGAATATCATAAATTAATATTCTATGTGCATAAGGACTCCAAGAATTCCCTAGCTCGTCCAAAACCCTAGGGGGAGATAAATACACAATAAAAGAGTCTAATCATATATTTTAGAGAGATCCAAAAGGAAGATTGAAGAGCGATAAGAGGAGATGAAGGCGGTGACGTCCGAAGATGAATAAATTCGATTCGGGTTTTATCTTCAAGTTTATTTCTTTAAACTATAATGATGTCCACTATGTTCTTGACCATACTTTCATTATTTTTATATTTAGTCATGAACTAACTCTGTTATTCTAGAGGATGATGTAACCTATGCTTGAACCTATGTATTATTTTCCAATTTAATTGTTATAAAGTTGTGATTCAGTTTATTTATATTCTTTTGTGTTTAATTCTTGTAGTTGGTTGGCCACAAATTAAGATGATGAATGCTTAGAATCTATCGCTCGGGAGAGGGGATTTTGAATAGGATCTATAGAAAATAACCTAGGAGATTTGTAGAGTTCGGAAGAATCTATAATCCATTTGAAGTCGTTAACAAAGAATAACATAGCGTAATGAATTGTTAATTACTAGATTTTTATAGGGATATTAAAGTCTGTAATTGATAATATATTCACTCGGCACTCGGGAGAGTGAGTTAGAATAACATAGGGTTTTTGGCTTATAAACAATGCAACTGATAAGAATTGATTGGCATAACAAATACATAGGGGTGGCTAGGTGAAATCAGACTCTATAATCTATCTCATCTTAGTCTATCTTCATTAAACGTTTAGATTTCACTCTTATTTAGTTTTTAGTTTTAAATTCAGATTATTTTCAATTATTTCTAAATAAATTTAGATTTACTAATTACAGTACTTAGTGAGAATTTGATTACAACCCATGTGGGTTCGACACTCTTTACTTATCTTTTACTAAAACTTGACACCGTATATTTGCTGTACGATAATCTCACAACATGGTATGACCATGAAAGGTCTTTGACATATATGGCATTTAAGTGTGGAGGATTACACACAAAATCAGTGCTACCATATAGTCAAAGGATCACATATGTTACTCGACTATAGGAGATTCCTATTGACGATGGTGTGTACTTCCAACTATTAGGAATCATATGTGAGTCATTCAATATTCGAATACCCATATGTCTATACAAGCTTCCCTTGCTCATGGTACATCGGGTTAAACCATTGAAACTTTAATTCTAATATACCACATGTGCTAGTCTTGTAGGTTATAGGAATTTGACCGTATTTCCAAAACCAACCACTAGAAATATTTACTTCAAGAATAGTTTATGGTGGTAATATTATCTCAATATCGGAGCACTCGGTGTCTAGTATTACAATATGACTATTCTAAGATCGATGTCATTTAAAATATTTATCCATCAATCTAATATGCATAATGACATTACCATTAATAAAGTTTGAAATGAAAAAGTACTTATTTTATCAATAAATAATAAAATATAATGTACAATACATTATTCGGATTGGTGCTCCAAGCACCAACTCCAACAAACTCCCACATGCTTAGTGCCAATCCGGATGGTACCGTAGTCTCATTTCCTCCACATGTTTATCTAATAGCTTAGGAGATAAGGCCTTAGTAAGCGGGTCTGTTATGTTGTCTTGTCCATGAACCTTCAATACTACTATGTCTTTTCATTCAATAATCGCTCTAATCACGTAATATTTCATTTCCATGTGTTTAGACTTGGAATGCACCATCAACTCCTTAGCCTGCGCAATGGCTCCGCTATTATCATAGTACAGTGAGATCAAATCCAAAATACTGGCACAATGCCAAGTTCTGTGATAAAATTTCTAATCCAAATAGCTTCTTCAGTAGCTTCTGAGGCCGCTATAAATTCCGCCTCAATGGTGAAATCAGTTGTTAAGCCTTGCTTTGAACATCGCCAACTATATGCACCGCCATTAAGGGTAAATATGTATCCGGATGTAGATTTTCTATCATCTGGATCTCCCTTGAAGTCGAAGTCTGTATAACCCTTAACTTGTAGCTCATATTCTCCATATATGAGAAACTTATCCTTAGTACTATTAAGATATTTCAAGATATATTTCACGGATGTCCAATGATCATTACCCGGATCAGATTGATATCGGCTAGTCACACTGACATTGAAATAGATGTCAGGTCATGTACATAGCATAGCATATATATTGCTTCCAATACAAGAAGCATATGGCAAGTTAGACATTATAACTCTCTCTTCCTCAAAATGAGGTGTCATTTTCTTCGAAAAATGTATGTCGTATCGGATAGGTATATTTATTGCCATGCAGTTAGTAAACCCATATCTTTCTAATATTCTATCTATGTACGTCGATTGCGACAACCCTATAAGCTTCCTAACTCTAACCCGATAGAGCTTTATACCCAGTATTAAGGAAGTTTCACCCATGTCTTTCATAGAGAATTTCTTGCAAAGGTAGGCTTTCACACTTTGCATCAATCCTATACCTTTCCCAATAATAAGGATATCGTCTACATACAAAAACAAGGAATACTATCATGCTCCCACTAAATTTTTTATAAACACATGGTTCTTCCTCATTCTTGATGAATCCATAAAATCTAATTATCTCATAAAAATGACGATTCTAGCTTCGGGATGTCTGTTTAAGTCCATAAATAGACTTGTGGAGCTTACAAACTAAGTTTGAAGTCTCACTGGATACGAAACCCTCTGGTTGTTCCTTATAGATATCCTTATTGAGGAATCCATTTAGGAAAGCAATTTTCACATACATCTTCCATATCTTATAGTCTTGATATGTATCAATGGCTAAAATAATCCTAATGGATTTTAGCATGGCTACTGGTGAAAAAATTTCATCATAGTCAATCCCAGGACGTTGAGAGTAACCTTTCGCTACCAGTCGGGCCTTAAAGGTTTCCACCTTTCCATCGAGCCCTCACTTCCTTTTATAAACTCATTTACAACCAATAGGTTTAAATCATTCAGGAAGTTCAACTAAGTCCCAGACTTGATTGTCATGCATAGAATCCATCTCGGACTTCATGGTTTCGAGCTATTTTCCTGAATTAATATCTAATTTCGCTTCTTTATAGTAGTCGGATTTCCTCCAATAGGAGAACATCAAGGCTCGCATCAAACGTTAAAAACACTCTCATGAGGCCTTGATATTCTATTCGACTTACGTGGAACATGTGTTGTAGATTTTTCACCAAATTGGATCTCTGGTTCTATCTCAAGTTCCTTAATGTTGGGATCAAACTCATCAGGTTCAATCTTTCTACAATTCTCACTTTCTCTCAAAAAATCATTTTCAATGAAAGTGGCAAAACGAGCAATAATTACATTTCGTTGCTCATAATCATAGAATTGATATCCCAAAGAACTTTCATGATATCCAACAACTTGTACTTATACCCTCTGGGTGCTAGTTTATCTCGTTGTACAATTCTAACATATGCAGGACAACACTAAATCTTTAAATATCTAAGACTTGGATTTCTATCGTACTATATCTTATATGAGGTCGTAGAAACAGCTTTCGATGGAACCCTAATGAGTATGTGGGTACTATTAAGTAAAGCGTAACCCCAAATGTAATATGGAAGATCTGTATAGGTCATCATAGATCGTACCATATCCAATAAAGTATGATTTCTCCTCTCAGACACACCATTGTGTTGAGGGGTTCCTAGTGGGCTATATGAGGAGAAAATCTAATTCTCCTTTAAATAACTTCTGAATTCGTCGCTCATGAATTCATCACCTCCATCTGATCGAATGCACTTCATGAATTTCCCGGTTTGTTTTTCTACTTCCTTTCGGAATATTTTGAACTTTTCAAATGTTTCTAATTTATGTCTCATCAAATAGACATATTCATATCTTGACTTATCATCTGTGAAAGTCATGAAGTACGTTGAACCATCATGAACGGCATGACTTAATGGACCACACACATCACTGTGTACTAGTTCCAATAAATCTGTAGCATGGTGTACAACACCAAGAAATTGGGCCTTTGTCATTTTCTCTTAGATACATGACTCACAAATTGGATAAGGATCTAAGGCAAGATCTTCAATCACATCCTTAACCAATTTTGATAGACGTCTAACACATATGTGGCCCAATCTTATATGTCATAATTCAGTATTATTTAATTCAGATATTTTACTTGTATTTTCCTCTACATTAAAGGCATCTCTATATGTTTCCAAAATATAATGACCATTAGATAAAGAAAATTCATATATCAAATAGTTATTTTTATCATATAAGCATAAAGCACCATCTGTAATGTTTATTTTATATCCCTCTTTATCCAATATCGGTAATGATATTATATGTCTGATAAAAAAAATTACATAATAATAGTCATGTAAAATTAATTTACATTTATTAGGGAGATCTAGAACAACTGTTCTTATGGCCTTGACATCCCATGTCTCGCCATTCCCAACTCTAAGCTGGATCTCCCATTTGTTCAGTCTTCTTTTAACCTTCATGACCTGCATGGAGTTGCAAATATGAGTGGCACTATCGGTGTCTAACACCCATCCACTATTTGCACCTAAGGCTAATGAGATTTCAATAATAGGAAAAATACAAAGAATATATGAGGGTCCTACCTTTCCTTTCAACTCTGGACAATCTTTCTCCTAGTGTCCAGACATTTTACAGTGCAGACATTCATCACGAGCTACATGATGTCTTGCAGCTTTGTGCTTCTTGGATTTTTTCTTTAATATCTTCTTCTTTCCCATTTTGATTTTCTTTGACTTTCTATAAGTCTTTGAAGAGCTTGCTCCACCATAGAGGTACAAAGTGGGATTGTCTTTCTTTAAATCATGATCTGTCGTGCGTAACATGTTATGAAGTTCTTCACAACTGGCTTGCATCGAAAGCATATGAAAGTTTAACACAAAGCCAGCAAAGTACCAGGAAAAGAAGACATAATCAAAGTAAGGCCTAGCCGTTCATTGATCATAATGCCCTATCGTTCCAAATATCGGATCTAGTCATGTTTAAAATATGAATGTTGATTGCTCCTCCATCCTTGAACGTAGCATGAAACAATTCTGTAGACCTTCGATATATTTAAATTTCTTGATTTGCTTCAAAAAACTCCTTGAGTGTTCTAATAATGCTCCAAGCATCAGGTACCTCTTTGTACTGTCTAAGAAAAGATGGAACCATCATTCCTAAAATGTAGGATTCCACCCTTAGATTATCATCTTTCCATTTTTCAAAAGTCTTCTGCTCTTCGGTAGTGGAATCAGGAGGATTGATTATCACATAGCTCAACTTTTCGAATTCATAGACAATTCGAATGTTCATTTCCAATTCGAAATAGTTCTCGTCTCTTTTCAGTTTATTACAATCCAAAAGTCGCTTTAATGGATTTGCAGCAGCCATCTAAAAGACAACAATTAAACACTAGCATAATATTTTTCATTTCAATATAAAAACACTAATACGATTATGGATTTTAAATTTATTAGTGTCCTCCCATTATTTTACGTAATTCCGTAATTTCCCTTAATAGAAAATAGAAATTTGACTATCAAAATTTTATAGCGGGAAATGGATCCTATGAAATTTACTCCAACCTCACAATAATGACGGTCTTGGCCTTCATAAACTCATTAGGTATACCTCCAAGGTCAATCACATTCATGTGACTCCTAAGTTTGGTCCTGAAGCATTTCTTATCATCACAATAATGACGATATTAGATTAAGACGAGTTCCAAGTGTATACTTATCAATAATGATGGTATTGGGTGACTACGTTAACTCATCACGCTACATCTAATATTTTACCGAAATGGCCTAAGTTCCTAGCACTTATACCTTCACAATAATAATGGGCTTATGCGTAAGTAGTAAGAACTCATTCTGTTGGACAATTATGACCCATAACATCACTATTTGTAAAGGACATGGTGTTCTTATACAAATTAACTATGTGACAAAGGAAATTGCTCTTTTATCATTTGTAATTGGATTACCTGGATATATAAATGATAAAAGTCCATATGATTAGTATCAGATTAATAAGATATGAGACAGTATTAATCCACGTAAGGTTTAATCATTAAATATCCATAGTCGTAGTATTATCGAGACTGGACATCGATAATGCGGAATAGGCTAGTATTACACTTGTGCTCGTTATGGAAGCTTAACAACATAGTTCTCATATATTTTGGTATTGGATATTCATGCAAGTGTGATAGGAGGTTCTATTTACCGATGGTACGGGAACAGCTTCGCTCTGGATAGACCCCTCAGAGTCTCATTGGTAGTATGACTATTTGTATATGGGAATCCGAATTAGGGTAAGTGTATATGGTCTTAACCTGAGACTTGCATCGCTAATACTTGCAAAAATCGGTATACTTTGGTTTTGGTCGTCCAGGGCTTTAACAGATTCTGTGTACGCCTCTTCTGGGTATACTGAGAATCGTAGTGTATTGGGTGTGATGTCAAGATAGAAGTATCACTTCAGTCATATGGAGATGATGATCACGCAGGGATACAGAACTGGTACTCTATAGTGCTATAGCCATCGGGAAATTATGACTAGGTCATGACTTTCCGATCATAAAGAGACTAGTTGCTAATGATCCGATATATGCTTCGTACGGGGCAGACACAACTCCAGCCCCAAGCCTAACATGTGATATCTGATACTGGATCGTAATACGTAATACTATGTATACTACGCCTGATAAAGATCATGTATTCCTTAAAAGAATATTTCTGGAAAATTGGGTAGGCACGGTGCTTTGCTAGAAGCCAACCATGTCTTGTAAATTGGTAAGAACATGGTACCGGGTATGCACGTGTTCGGATAGTCCAATGACCGCATTTACTGCCAACATATCCAGGGATCTCTTGGGTCGCCTCCCAAAGATTCACCGATGACATTTGACTCGAACAGAATTAATCTGGGATTAATTATGAGAGAGAGAAAATTAATCTGGGATTAATTTGTGAAGAAGAGAAAACGCGATTAATTTAGAATTAATCGGTAAAATAGATTTAATAGTTAAAATTGGATTTTACTATTTAATTTATTTATTTGGGTTAAAATAATATATCGGATATATTAATTGAAATTGGATTTCAACGCGGAATTAAAATTGGATTTTAATTAAGCGAACGAATTAATTTGGAATTAATTCGCAAGCGACTTTCGTAATAATTTTGCTAGGCATTATTATTTAATTAAATTAGATTTAGTTATGTCGCAATGGAAAATTCGTTTAGTTCGGAATTAAACGAACTCGGGCCGAGCGAAGTTGCTTGTTGAGTTAGCCGACTTAAATTCGAAATTTAAAAGTGGTGGGACCCACTTCACTTACATCGCTTGTTTGACCAATGATGGAAGTGGTTAGGCTTAAAATTTTGGATTTGATTTGTTGAGTGAAAAGCTTGGATTGCTTTTACAACACACTAACCAAATCCAACACTCAACCTCACTATAAATTAACAAGTCAACTTTGGAAGCATGGCATGGTTACTATTCATAACAACATATTCTCTCTTCTTCCTCACAAAAACGTGAGCTTCTCTTCTCTCCCATGGATTTTTGTTGCAAAATTCAAGTATGCTAGCACATTAAAGAGTGAAACACTGTGATAGGGAGACTCACCCACGTGTTGGAAACACTAAAAGAGGGCTTGGAGCTGCTACATCCATGAAAAAGTTTTGAACTTCCACCAATCTTTGTAAGTAATTTATGCAACTTACTTTAGATTATTCACGCACAAATCATTCCTTAGAGATCTTTGGCATGTCTAAGACACTAACACATTCATCTTTGTATTGGAAAGACGGGTCATCCTATAATGCTCCAACATTATTAATATTATTACTTAAAATAAAGTAATCACCTAATCATGAGAGATTTATGACAATCAAGTCATTAACGTGCTTGGGTCAAAATAAAAATTTTAATTTAAAACATGCAATGTATATCCAATATGACTTATGCATAATTAAATTAAAATCACAGAGGCATAGATTCAAATACATGTCAAACATGCAACATATGTTGTGTGGTTGAGACCTGCTCTGATATCATTCTGTTGGGATGGACGTGAAACCTCTAGGGTCGGATCGGTGCCCCGAGCAGCGAAAGTGGGTCTAACCAATGGATATCTAGAATGTGTGTATTTTTAAATTATTTTATGAAATACTATATTCCGTTATGAGTCTGTAGGGAAAAACGGGGACAAAATCGGAATCATGAAACTCTGGAATAGAGAAAATGAAGTTTCAGTATTCATCAGCTCTTGGCGCATCGCGAAGCTGAGACTTGGGCATCGCAACGCCTAATCTGTGAGAGCAATCTGTGAGAGCTCAGTGTCTCGGCGTCTTGATGGACAAGGGTGAGTGTCACGACGTCAAAAGGTCTAAAATCTCACTGTCGCGACGCTGGATATCAGTGTCGCGATGCTGCCCTATGTAAAATATTGGCATAGAGCATTTTAACCTTCAAATTAATTCTAAACACTTCCAATTTTCTCCAAATACTTCAATACACCTAAAATCCAATTTTAACATCAAAACCAACATCACACATGTTATACAACAAAATTTACATGTATTCTAAATACAAGTATTAATTTCTTTGAATCAAAACATAAACCAAATAGAATCCTACAATAAAGTGACTCATGAACAATTCTAGGTCACTCAAAAAGGGTCAAGTAATTCTAGAATGGTAGCCATAGCTCTAAGATTTCATCTAGCGTTCCAAACTCTAATTTAATATTCCATGTCCAACATGAACATATTTGACCCAATTACAAGCATATTGTGTTTATGCTTCTAAAGCATCCATACACAATTCATTAGCCTAATTTCAATATCAAGCTATGTTATTATGTATCCAATACATAATTCATCACTATATGTCTCACTAATGATAACTCACTAATAAAAAACATAGCTTTGGAGAAGATCCAACTTACCTAGCAAGCTTGATTATAATATCCAATCTTCTTATCCTTGTTGAAATGGCTGGATAACTTCCAAAGTTAGCAAGCTTGACTCCAAGATCCAATCTTGATTCCAATGCTAGCAAGCTTCACTCCAAGATCCAATCTTGATTTCTCATTGTTGAAATATTGTAGAGATCTTCCAAAGCTTCTCTAAACACTTCTTTAACTTAGGCTAATTTCTATAACTCTTACTTTTTTTTAGTTTTCTCAAGCTTGATTAAAACCTTGCTCAAGCTTGCTATTTATAGCAAAACTTATGCAATTTTTAATTAATAAAAGTTCTAATCAAATTTTATGTGGGCTTAATCTAATTTGTCCAAATATGTATAATTAGGTGTGCCTAATCACATTTGTCTACCACTTTGATTTAATCCAATTAAATAAGACGAAGTTTAATTAATGGATTAGTTACATGTCTACCACTTTGATTTAATCCAATTAAATCAAGCCAAATACATCTATTATTACATATTTATAATTACCAAAATATCCTCAAATGGTAGAGATATTTATGAAATTACGACAAAGCCCTTGTGTAATTTTTGGATTAATCCAATCGGGTCAAATTAAATAATCAATGTTATCCAATAACACTTAATTATCTTAGTTGATAATTATAATATCATATATTATTTATTATAAAAATAATCGGCTACCCAAGTGCTCAATGAGTACACTTCATATTGTGAGACTCTTTATGTCCATAAACGTTCGTCATATAAGCTTAGCTTATATGTAAGCAATTTGGCCACCTCGAATTCGTTAAGAACACGAATGACCTTTCAAAATTATACAAGTCGAGGTTATCACATATGTTTAACAATCTCTATGTCCTAGGTTATCCGAGTTGTGCTTAGGAAATATAGATTACACTGTAAGTTTCTGAGGTGCACATCTCAGGTCGACAAGTCCACGATTCTTTACAACTAATCAGAAACCATTTCTGATATATGCGATCCACCCTAGGTGATCGTCTTTGGCAAAGTCTTAAGAATCGTGACTTACTTACATAGATTCCTAAACCCCTTATGGTACATATATGGGCCGAAAAATCCTATCTTGATACGAAATTGATTAACGAGTGTATCGGTCCATACCCAACGAACATCTAGCGGTCATACCATGAAAGGTCTCTGATATATATGACATCTAAGTATTGAGGATCACACACAAAATCAATGCTACCCTATAGTCAAAGGATCACATATGATACTCGAATCGAGGAGATTCCTATTGACGGTGGTGTGTACTTCCAACTATTAGGAATCACCTATGAGTCATTCAGCATTAGCTCCAACGAATACCCACATGTCTATACGAGATTTCCTTGCTCATGATACATCGGTTTAAACGATTGGAACTTCAATTCCAATATACGACATGTGCTAGTCTTGTAGGTTATAGGAATTCGACCGTATTTCCAAAATCAACGACTATGAATATTTACCTTAAGAATAGTTTCTAATAGTAATATTATCCCAATGTCGGACCACCCAGTGTCTAGTATTACTATATGACTATTCTAAGGTCGATGTCATTCTTAGCCTGTTTATCCATCAATCTAATATGCATAATGACATTATCATTAATAAGGTTTGAAATGAAAGTAGATATTTCATCAATAAATAATAAAATATAATGCACAATACATTATTCGGATTGGCGTTCCAAGCACCAACTCCAACAACCACAAGTTTCGTGTTTGTAAAGTATGTGACATAGGCCCTAGAATAATAGATACCCTTCCAAAAGGCTAATGATAACTACGAGAAAGAAGCGGTTCTCATTTAAAGTAGCCCTGTCAGCCACCGTAGGATGGTGCTGTGGTAGGGGAGTGGCAGAGTAGAGCCGGTAGAGACCACCATAGGCGAGTATAGTGACAGTGAAAATGAAGTATTCTGATTGACCGAATTAATGGTGGTTGAGGACAGTTGTTAATGTAATGATGACAATAACATGAGCTGACATCATGAGCGGTGTAATAGTGAATTTAGAAGCTTATATAAAGGAGTTGAAACCACATATTTAGAGGATAGTAATTTTGACATCTCACTACTTGTAAAAGAACTCTAAAACCTAGCGATAGAGAAGAAAGTTGGTCAGTACCCGATCATCTGAAAGGTTGTAAACCCTTCGAAATCCCACCACACTATTTGTAGCTCGAGTCGGTTTTTGATCCCGAACATGTAATAAAATAACCTCTTTACTCTCGTAGATGTAGGTTTGAGCCACTCTCCACCAAACCACGTAAACCCTTATCTCTGTGATTATATGTCTGCTTACTAAGTTTGTTCTAGTTCCCTACTAACTAAACAAATTAACCTCTGAGGGAGGTTCGTTTAAGGGGTTAATTTCCCAAATTATCTTTGGAACCAAAAATAATTGTTAATAGTGTGGTTTGGACTTCTCAAAAGAAGCTAAAGAAAATTGTGTTTTTATAAGATGGGCTTACACTTGAGGACATGTTCCAGTGTACCCGGTGCTCAATTGGATGAATGAAATTGTACAGATGCTGGTTGTTCTTTATCTTTTAGTTTTGTGAATCCCATATGTTAAATTATGAGTGATTCTTTCCTGCAGTTTCATTCCCCCTTCTTACGGCATCTTTTGGAATGGTTATTTTTATTGCATATATCTCCATTATTCTATCTCTAAAATAGGGGTGGGGCAAAATAACCGGAACTAAACCGAATCGAAAATATCGGTTCAGTTTTCGATTTATGTTTGAGTTAAATTGATCGGTTCGATTCGGTTGTAACTTTTCGGTCTACGTCGGTTTTTATGTTCTTGAACCGATCGGTTTTCGATTCGATTCAGTTTATTCCGAAATCAGTTCTGCCCACCCCTATGTAAAAGGAAGTTTAGATAGTAATAGAAAACATAGTTGAGGGCAAATACGTTCTAGTATCTTTTAATGATATTTCAAGATGTCTATGTATGTAGTAGTATGGTTAACAAAATTTGCATCCATCAAGTTCCTCGTCTATACAGATTGCTAGTAATTTAAATGCAATCCTGTGAACAACCATTAAATAGATTACTGTGTCAGTATCGCTGGATGTTTTTTTTGGGAACTATCAATCATATATTGACAGAAGTATAAATAAATTTGAATATATAATTGAAAAATATATTAAATATTTGGTATATATTCGTTATATGATAGGTTGATATTTATTATACTTTTTAATTTTTAGGTGAACCGATAAATAAAGTCATAGGATTTATATATTTTTGATAACTTGTTATACATTAAGTATACGATTGATAAATTTTTTTTTAAATAAATTTTAAAAATTGTATAATATAATGTGACAAACATAATGTGTTGTTATAATATATCTGATGATAAGTCAGATCATCGTTAAAAAGAAAATATATCTTATTTTATATGAATATTAAAAACCGGATCCGTATTTTCTAGTATATTAATAATATATAATATTTAGAACTCAAGTAAGAAATATACATGTAGATCTTGATCTATTTGAATCACGATTCTTTGAACTACAATCTTCCTCGTCTTATCTCTTCACTTCCAACGGCACATGTGGATGTGAAAATGATTACGAAGAACACTGTAATTTTGTAAAGGATTCGTGTATTCAACACATGAGACGAATCATTTGTGCAATTTTCTTTTGGTTTTCTCAAAAAAAAAAAAAACAAAAAACAAAAAACACTTTTTTTTTTCTTTTCTTGCACACGCACGTTTTTGTTGTTTCTTTGGATATTGATCAAATCTCTCAATTTCTCAAAAGCTCACGTTTGTGTGCTATTTTATATCATATGGATAAATTTTTTATCAAATCAAATTCTAATACTTGTCCACGTTTTTTTTTTTTTTTTCAAACTAATTTCAAGCATATCCATAAAGGATAATATCAATTTGATTTTCAAAAAATCAAAATAAAATTCTTTAATATTTATCTTATAAATTATCAAAAATAATTCATTAAAAAATAATTTTCAAAATTTTCAACTATTGAAGATATTATCTCATTAAATTAAAATTTAATTAATCAAATTAATTAAATATTAATTTTCATAAATTAATAAATAGATACATTATCTATTGATAAATATATTAGGACAACATTTGTCATAATTTCCAAACAAGGGTTATATGGAATAATTAGAGTGTAAAATAATTCACAATTATTTTTAAATAATTCACAACTATTTTTCTTCGCAATTATTATCGCTCAAACAGTGATAGAAGACGACGAGGGGACCGATGGACCTATAATTCTTAGCTCCAACAATTATGTTGATTAATTATAAACTCTTTTACTAATCAAACGAAATTATTAATTTTGGAGTAACTCCACTTAAATACCCAGAATTGCACTCTCAGAATTATAGAATTAATTACTCAAAGTATTCGCTCATTGATATAGTCATTACCTATGCAATGATCCTCTATAAAAGATTCGTAAATGAGGTAGTTATAAAATTTGTTAACCTCTCCAATTACATATTTATCATTGACTTTCATTAGTTCTCATGTGAACAATTAATTCATAACTTTTATGAATTTACGCTCTAATCGTTCAGGTCCTGAACTACCAAACAATGGAATCTTATGAACAGATTTCATTGTATCAGGTTAGCATTACCAGCTATTCATTCAACTCATTCCCAAAATACAAGGTTTATGAAATGTAATAAATACAAAACCATACCGAGTAAATTAAAGAATAAATTAATATGATATAGGAGTCTGCTGAATACAATGAATTAAGATCATCACATTTATGACCATCATTATGATGAAATTGATGTTCTTTATTTAACAGAAATTATTAGAACTTTCTAATTTTATCTGGCCATGTCTAATATAATCTTATTATATAAAATAAATTCATTTCTTTGTCTCTGCATAATATAGTCTGTAAAGAACTATATCATTCATAATGGAATGAACTGCATTTATGACTTTAGATTTGAAGATTCCCAACTTCAAATCATAGTCATGGATAAATTTTGATTATTACTCTTTAAATTTTATCCATGCATATATGTATGTAATATTTTACATAAACATATATATTTAATTTAAAGCTACATAAATAATCACAAAATTTTTATGAATTTTATAAAGAAAATCAAAATATATACATGGAATAAAATCGAATCATAAATTTATTAATCAATCATCTTTCGAACACATTTGCTTGTCGGGCATAAAAATCCCAACAAACTTCCACTTGTCCTAAAGTAAATGAGACATGTCTCTAAGCCCCAATCCTTCTAGATGCCCCTCAAACTCTTTGCAGGCAACGTATTAGTAAAAAGATCGGCTAGATTCTCTACAAATGGAATCTTGAGAATTTCCACGTCTCTGCGTTGCACAATGTCCCTAATCACATGATATTTTATCTCAATATGTTTTGATCTCTTGTGGCTTCTTGGTTCGTTGGAATTAGCCACTACACCACTACTGTTACAATAAAGTGGCAATGTCTTGTTCATATCTGGAACCACTTCCAGATCAGTAAAGAAATTTTAGAGCCAAATCGCTTCTTTGGCAGCTTCACAAGCAGCTACATATTCGGCTTCCATAGTTGAATCAGCAACACATGATTGTTTGACGCTTCTTCAAACTATAGCTCCCCCACCAAGAGTAAATACTGATCCAGATATCGACTTTTGATCATCTATATATACTATATACAATCGGGATCAAATCCATGCCAGAATAAACAATCATATAGTTCCTCGTTCTCCGTAGATACTTGAGAATATGCTTAACTGCTACCCAATGATCTAATCCTGAATTTGACGGAAAACAACTAACTATTCCCACTGTATAGCATATGTTAGGTCTTGTGCATAATATAACATACAGCAAGCTCCCCATTACCGATGCATATGGAATTTGTCTCATATCTTCTTTCTCTTAGGGTGTCGAAGAACACTGCCTCTTAGAAAGAACAACTCCATGACGGGAAGGCAAATTACCTTTCTTGGATTTCTGCATTGATTAAAAAACAAGCATCTTATCAATATATAGTGCCCAAGATAAAGCTAGTAGTTTTTTCTTGTGATCTTTAATAAGACGGATCCCAAGAATATAGTTTGCTTCTCCCAAATCTTTCATTTGGAATTGTTCAGTCAGCCAAGCATTTACATCTGATAATAGTTCTACATTATTCCCAATAAGTAGAATATAATCAACATAAAATATTAGAGAGACCCATCGCTTATCCTTGATGAATTTATAAACACAAGATCAGGATTTTGGATAAAGCCATAAGATTTGATCACCTCATCAAATCTCATGTTCCAAGATCTAGACGTTTGCTTAAGTCCGTAGATAGACCTTTGCAACTTGCAATTCATCCTTTCTTATAAAACCTTCTGGCTGCGTCATATAGATGGTCTCTTCAAGATAGTCATTCAAAAAGGATGTCTTGAACTCCATCTGCTAAATATCATAATCATAATGAGCAGCAATGGAAAGCAAGATTCAAATGGAATTCATCATGGCTACTGGTGAAAATGTTTCATCATAGTCAACTCTTTATTTTTGGGTATAACCATTTGCCACTAGCCTTGTTTTGAATGTCTCTACATTACCGTCAACTCCATTTTTTCTTTTATAGATCCATTTGCACCCTATAAGAGTTACTTCTTGAGGCAGATCTACAAGCTCTCAGACTGAGTTGGAATGTATTGATTCCATCTCAATTTTCATAGCCTCAAGCCATTTCTCTTTGTCATGATATCTATTGCACACCAATATATCAATGGGCCATCTCTTCTATCATCGGTGATAGCAAATTGTCTTGACCTTCTTGTCTATATCGAGAAGGTAGCCATACTATCCTCCCACTACGACGAGGTGGTAAGATGTTCTGACTCGAAGATATGGTCTATTCACTTTGTGGAACAACAATCCTCGCAGGTTGTTGACTGATCTCATGAGATTTTAATTCCTCCAAGACTATCTTGCTTTGAGATTTGAGATTTGAAGTCTGTTATATAATTATTCTCAAGAAATGTGGCATTTGTTGACATAAATACTTTATTATCTCGAGGATTATAAAACACACCTCCTCTTTTGCTTTTAGCATATCCTTTAAAGAAAAAAACTTCAGAACATATTTCCAAGTTCGTTGTCTTACCCATTAGCATGTATGTTGGGCACCCCCATATACGAAAAGTGTCTCAAACTAGGTTTGTGGCCACTCCATAACTCAAAAGGTATTTTAGGTACTAACTTAGATGGAACTACGTTCAAAATATAAGTTGATGTTTGTATAGTATACCCCCAATAAGATTTTGGGAGTGAAGAATAACTCAACATATAACGAATCATGTCGAGTAGAGTTCGATTCCTCCGCTCAACTACACCATTTTACTGAGGTGTACTAGGTGCAGTTAGTTGGGACAAAATCTCATACTCTAATAGGTGATCTTTGAATTCGTTATCAAAGTATTCACCTCATCGATCTGATCGAAGGCACTTGATTGATATACCTAATTATTTTTCCGTTTCGAATTGGAATTCCTTAAACTTTCAAAAAGTTTCATATTTATGTTGAATTAGGTAAACAAAACCATATCTTGAGTAATCATCAACAAAGGTAATGCAGTACTCATAACCACCTCTTGCTTGTGTAGACATAGGTCCGCAAACATCTGAATGTATAAGCTTCAGTTATTCTTGAGCCTTATCGCCTTTTACAGAGAAAGACCTCTTTGTCGTCTTACCTTCAAGACATGACTCACAGACTGGTAGAGTATCAACATTTAATTCTCTTAAAGGACCATCTTTTACAAGCCTATTTGTAACACCCCGCTAGAGGCAGGGTGCTACCGGCATGAGACAGGATTGACCCATCTCCATAAGCCTTTGAATTTACCAAAAATTCGGCATGATGTATCCTAAAACTGGACAACATAGATCGCAATCCAGCATCAAAGGGGATCTAAGAATACATCAAATAAATAAAAAGACCTCAGGTCCACACAATTTTCATCGAAATCGTCACCTAATGGCTCCGTGCACATATCATCTATCAACAGTCAAGGGCTCTGTGCCCACAATATCATAACAATCAATACTTTAACTTGTTAGTACAACCCACGTGCTCAGCACGAAAAAAATAGAACATCAATCATAAATCCTATGCCTCTAAACCCTTTCCAGGACAATTTTGAGAGTGACTGCCGCTTGGGTGATCCACGTCTCGAGCATGACTTCCAAAGCTGTAGTGGTTGACCAATCTAGAAGCCAACCTGCAAAACTAGCAACCGGTTTGGTGTGAGTTATAAAAACTCAGTAAGTAACCATGCACAACCGAAACATAAAAGTCAAACATGTTATAACATTCACTATGTAATATATATGAACCATCAAATCATTATGAGATTAGAACCCCTATTTATCCTGATTTTACCAATTTTCTAACAATCCCTTGAATTTTTATTGGTCTTTAACTAACCATCCATACAAACTCAATACCCAAATGACTACTGGTTGTTACATATATGCGAAATTCTACCAATTATCAATTAATCTTTATTCTCTTTCGGTCACATATCAAAACCATTTCATAACTATATATACATTTATAATTCTAGGAACGTCTCATGTACCAACTCTTAAATCTATCACTTAATAATGTTATACATCAAATTTTAAAATCATTATTTACCTTTGCCCATATTTAAAAATACTTTCCATACTAGAGCTTACATACATACAAGTCCAAACTTACCAATCGCATATACTCAAATATCTAAAAAATATACATATCTGGGATGCTCTCAACATTAGCACCATCATATACCTATATCCGAACATATAGAATGTTGTATAACCGATAATAATATCATACATACCATCTCGAATTGCTCAATATACAATAATAAATCATAATCAATTATATGTGCTGATTAATACACCTCAAATCATCAATCAGTACTCTTACACATTCATATACCAAATACACACTCTTGTGTAAGCAATCGCATAAATCATCAGGTTCCGAAAGGAACAAGCAACCATAATCAATCAATCATTTTTCTCTTTTCAATCGCAAGTTCATACAAACAATTGGATATGACATCAAATGGAGAATAAAAATCATACATTGTTTTATCATCAGCTTAGTCATGCATATACGTATATACCTCACACATATGAATATATGCATTATTTCAAACTCAGATTCCATAATCTTTAATAATCCTCATCTCCTTTACTTATCAATCAAACATAATTCGTTTTCAGAATTCTTATTTGAAAACATTGATACAATATCTTACCAAATATACATTTCTATTCATATACGTAGTCTATCAACCACGTACTTCTATTACTCAGTAAAGGTTTAGCTTATACCAACCCAATCTCTATACAGCTAAATCGTATGCATTAGTCAATAACAAACCTATCCTAATAACTCACTTCCACACGTGCTAATACAAATCTGAAATCGTAACTTGTTTTCTTTACCAATCTTATCACTAAAATCATACTTATTTTTTCGCCTCATATATATACAATTACATGAACATATACTTATACATATACATATTCATTCACATATACAAATACATATCATTATAGGTTCATACACTTACATACATCCATACATACAAATAGACATTAAGCTCATCATATATCTCACTTTATATCATATCAATAGCGAAATCTGTACCTGTAGTGTTCGATTAATTATTCATAATCCTAAACTCCATTCTCAAAACCATCTCCTACTATCCTCATTTTATCCTAAACACTTCCAACCATTTATACATATATGTATATTAAATATGAATCAACATGCAAGTACTCATCGCATGAGTTACTTACCTGGCTTCGCGAGTACTCCAGGTCTTAGTCATATCAATATTTTGATTGCATATACGGACTCCAAATGATCCCACGAACGCGCTGGAATCGATGCAATTTCGATCGGTATTACTGTTCACCAATGGGTTACTATTCATCGAATCTTATTTCCATGTTTTGCATGTAATCGTGCACGGAATGGAAAATCTGTGACCACTAACTTGTAGTACCCTCCGAGAGCTTCGATTTGGCGGGTGGCTCAGGTCATGAAATGAAGCGATGAGCCGGGATCAGATAACCTATTACCATGTATTTTCCTCATCTCCCTGGCCATTCACCGGCGTATCAGCATCGCCGCCGGCCACCATCAGATGTGCGATGGCCGGATGCTCCTTTCTAGACCGTCGCGCTGGCCTGTGATGGCCGACAAGTCACCGGCACGACATGGATTCTCCATAACGCCAAAAGGGGATGAGGGGTTCATGAGGGAGATTTGATTCCTTATGCATTTTCTACAATTATTAGAAACTATGGGGTATATATGGATAAGTTTCTGAAAATTACATTTAGGACCCTGTGAGTTTGCAATCTGGCCCCTATTATGGGCCTTTCACGGAAATTTACATTTTTAAAGCCCTTTTGGTGCAAATTTCAAAAAATGTCCAAAGTGAAAGTTGTTTGTCTCGGAAAAACGAGTCTGATGGTTCACGAATCAGCCCAATCGGAGTTCAAATGTAATTTTTATAGCCGAAACAATAAACTTTTATGTGTATAATAATAAGATCAGAAATCGCGTAACCGGTTCTCAGAACCATGCGTTTTCCAACGCGACAAATCTTCACTTTAAAATATTCCAATTTATTTCCCAACACATAAACTATGATTTTTGATTATCATCCTGTTTCAAATCCTTAACTTTAATTCGGAAATCTTCTGACACTATTCTGAAAACCTCGGGATATTACACTATTTATTTTGTCAAGATTTATATGACCAAGTCTTAGGTGTCATAGATATATGTTATCAGTGTGAGAAATCTTTTATTTCTTTATTTTGGGCAATTCTAGTTTAAACATTTCAGTATTCAATAGTGAATTAACAGTGGGCCTTATCATATAGAGCCCATTTTCAATAAAACCAGAATAAATATTCAAACTATTTCTTGAAATAACAACTAATTTATTATCAAAAGAAACTCAATAAGATTGTTCATAAAGTCGAGAAACTGAAATGAGATTTCTAGTAAACCCTGGTAAGAAATAAACATTATTCAGAAATAAAAATTCATTATTCTCTACATAGAATTTTATTTCTCCAACTGCTGATGCTGAAACTAAAGCGTCATTCCCAACTCTCAAAGTAAAGTCTCAATCAGCAAGTCTTGCGTAAGAATCAAGATTCTGTAAGAAACAACATATATGACTAGTCATCCCTGAATCTATTATCCATGGTGATAAATCATTTTCAACTAAACAAGATTCAATAACAAGTAAATACGATTTACCTTTCTTCTTCTGTTTCAGCTCTTCGAGATACTGCTTGCAGTTTCTCTTCCAATGTCCATCAATCCCACAATAGAAACACTTTCATTTTAGCTTTTTATGGGTGGAGCTATTCTTATTTTCTTGGCTATTGTTTGGCTTGTTCTTATTGTTGTTGTTCCCTGTTGTTTTCTCAATTCCTAAACTCTTACCTTTCTTTTTATTTCTCTTTCTCTTCTTTAAAGAAAAGTTAGAGGTAAAAGGTTCGACAACATTTGCTTCTCTTTTCTTCTCCACAGAGATAGACTCAAAAGTTGTGAGTTCGTTAAGCAATTCAGTCAAATTATAACTCAACTTATTCATAAAGTAATGGGCTAAGGCTTTCCAAAATCATGCCCACTTGTGTGCCTTCATCTATGATAGCCCCATTGATTTCTGCCTCATGAATTGTACTAATCATCATTAGCATATGTTCACAAACAGGAGTTGCAACTTTCATTTTGTAGTTCATGACTTTCTTGATTGCTTCATGTTTTGCTTGATTAGAGGGTTTGCCAAACATGCCCTGTAGAGGCTTCATTATCTCATAAGAAGACTCTCTCTTTTCGTGCTTCGTATTAAGCACGTCAGACATAGCAGCAAGAAAATAACAATGAGCTTTGTCATTTGTCCTGATCCAATTTTCATAGGCATCTTTAATGTTTTTGTTGGCATTCACAACAGGTTTTGAAGGACATTCCTCCATCAAGACAAACTTCAGGTTATCTAGCACAAGAATTATATTCATTTTTTTCTTCCACTTAGCAAAGTTATCACCAATTAATTTTTCAATAGCAAGCGGTGATAGGATTGGATTTGACATATTTCTGAAATAATTAAAAAAAATATTCTAAATTATTTCATGCATAAAATTCAAAATAAATTTGGCATAGTAAATATGATACATGATACATATGCAAAATACAAAAATATATATGCATTATTATAGCCTCGAAAAATTTAATAAGTATATTGTGCTTAGGGTCGATCACAACACCGTATTAAAATAGAGACAATCTCAATTAATAATTTTTTTTCAAAATATATCATATTTTTAAAAGTTATTAATAATCTATTTTTGGTCTAAATGTAATTAACACGTTTAACTACATTCATATGAGTGTAACCCACCGTCTTGGATCCTTAAAATTTAACTCATAGTAACCACCGTAGGGTAAATTTATTATGAAATACATTTTATAAATCATATCGTAAGAAGTACAACCTTGATATTAATCTAAGCGAACACTCTACTTAGGGAGGATAAAACTAAAGTCATCACGAAACCCTACTTAGATTTCACGATGTTGCACTAACGGTGGAGACCAAATGACGTTTCGATAAACTACCCGCTCCTACTCATTATTTTAAGGATAACTAACGGTGGAGACCAAATGACGTTTCGATAGACCAAATGAGCATAAACATCAACCATTGATTGTATATACTTTTATTGCAAGGATAACTAACGATTTCTTTGGCCTTAGATCACCGACCGGACACTTGGAGATTACCTACACCGCATATCGTACCCGAATTACCGTAGCACTGTGAGTGGATATTTTTCTCTTATCTGGGAGTAATTATTTTAAAGTTTTTAATTGTGATTTCTGATATGATTTTGCAGATCACTGATTTATTGGTTTTATTTAAAATGGTGATTTCATGTGAATAAGATATATGATTTAAGCTTTTGATAAAGCTTGGTTTCAGATAAATGCTTTGATGATGAAAACGATTTCAAAGATATGGATTTATGATTTTGGAGGCATGGGGGAAAAACCCACCTCAGATGTAACTTAATACAGATATGGAATTGACGGATATGGTATTGATGGGTATCGGTATTGATACCGGATATAGACGTGTGCACACGGGATAGAGGACTAGAGATGACAGTGTTGGTTTCTAAAGTTGTCCCAAGATCATCCAAGCATAAAAAATGTGAATACAATAAAGAAGTATGGCGGAATCATACTTACAAAGATCGGATGGTTGAAGACGATGAACACAAAAATTCCTCCAAGTATTCGGCCAAGGTGCTCCTTTTGTTGAAGAGTTGAATCCAAGCTCCAAGCTTTGTGTTGATTCCAAGCTCAAATGTGGGTTTCCCTAACACCTTGAATGATCCTTGAATGTACTAGCAAGTGAAGAAAAAGAAAAACAATCTTTCTTGTTCTTCAATAAGGCTCACGGTAATGTGAGGTTTGGGGGAGAGCGATAGAGTTTATGTTTGTTTGATTTTGTTTTCCAAAAACAATAATGTAAAAGTGTTACCAAAATTTTGGTAAAAGCTTTTCCAAAAAGAAAATCCAATTTTGGAGCCAAAATGGCATTAATTTCCCACAACCACCACCATCATGAATAGTGACCGGTTGTCAATCACCAAAAGGTGACTTGACATTCATCACTAAAGTGATATGCGATGTGACGAGCGATGTGACTTGTGGCAGCACTTGATTCAAAATCGGAGTGGCCTCGCAAACACATTTCGGGCTCGGGTTCGTTAATTCCGAATTAACGAATTTTCCATTGTGACGTAATTAAATCAAATTTAATTAAATAATAATGCCAAGCAAAATTACTATTCATGTCGCTAGCGAATTAATTCTAAATTAATTTGTTAGCCCGAATTAAAATCTAATTTTAATTCCGCGTCGAAATCTAATTTCGTTTAATATATCGAATATATTATTTTATCGATTAATTCCAAATTAATCGTTCTCTCTCTTCAAATAGTATTTTATCCTAGATAAAATCTCTCCATAATTAATCCCAGATTAATTAAGTTCGAATCATTCGTCATCGGTGAATCTTCAGGAAGCGACCCATGAGATCCCTGGATATGTTGATAGTAAATCCAGTCGTTGGACTATCCGAACACGTACGTACCGGATGTCACATGCAAGGCCTGAGGCTGGAATAGTGTATGCCCCGTACGAAGCATATATTGGATTACAAGCAACTAGTCTCTTTAATCGGATAATCATGACCATGTCATATTATCCCGATGGTTGCAACCAATTTAGAGTACCAGTTCTGTATCCCTGCGTGATCATCATCTCCATATGACTGAAGTGATACTTCAATCTTGACATCACACTCAATACACTACGATTCTCAATAAACCCAGAAGAGGCGTACACAGAACCTGTTAAAGTCCTGGACGACCAAAACCAAAGCGTATTGATTGTCGCAAGTACTAGCGATGCAAGTCTCAGGTTAAGACCAAATACACTTACCCTGATGCGGATTCCCATAGACACATAGTCATACTACCAATGGGATTCCGCGGGGTCTATCCAGAGCGAAGCTGTTTCCGTACCATTGGTAAACACAACCTTCTATCACACTTGCATAAGTATCCAATACTTAAATATATAAGAACTATGTCGTTCGCTTCCATAACACGCACAAGTGCAATACTAGTCTATTCCACATATGGGTGAGCAAAACCGATTTCGGTTCCGGTTCCGCATGGAACCAGAACCTACCTGGAAAAATTCGGTTCCTAACTAAGTAGAACCGGAACCTACCCAATTAAATAGGGTACCCTATTATTCGGTTCCAATTCGGCTCCGGTCCGGTTCCGGTCCAGTTTCGAATTACCCTATTAACTTGATGTGGTTGTACCAAACGATAATTCCATCAGAACTAAGATAGAAATATTATACAAACCATTATTAATAACCAGCGTCAAAAGCTTTACAAAACAAAGAGTGGGTACTACAGAATGCACAAATATATGAGAGCTTAGCACAAACCATTATCCCTTGGTTAGGCTGGTATTCATTGATGAGAATGTGATTAATTACTGAGGGGAACAGCCCTAAATTTTCGTATATTCTTTGAGTAATCTTTGTAAGCCAATGAGGTACTACAAGAGAGACACACAATTATTTTTGCATCTTGCATCAACAAGCAAATCATGAGTTTTAACAATGATATGTTGCCAAGGAAAAAAATTATTATCATACAGTGAAGAGAAATAAGAAGGGGGAAATGTGATGAATGAAGGCATAAGAGTGATATCAAAACCGGGTATCTAATCCGGTTCTGAAATGCGGTTCCGGTTCCGGTTCTATGGTCCGGTTCCGGTTCCGATTATTCTGGAACCGGAACCGGTTACAACCGGTTCCTTGTATTTGGAACCGAAACCGGACCGATTACAACCGGTTTCGGTTCCAAACCCATATTTTCGGTTCGGTTCCAATCGGTTCCGGGTAGACCCGGAACCGTTGCTCACCTCTAATTCCGCATTATCGATGTCCAGTCTCGATAATACTACGACTAGAGATATTTAATGATTAAACCTTTGTGGATTGATACTGTCTCATATCTTATAATCCGGAACTAATCATAAGAACTTTTATCATTTATATATTTAAGTAATAAAATTACAAAATGATAAAATGTAATTTCCATTGGTACATAATTAATTTGTACAAAAACCACAATGTCTTTTACAAATAGTGACGCTATGGGTCATAATTGTCTAACAATCTCCCACTTGGCCTATAGCCAGTCACTCAAGCATCTAATACATGAACTATGCATATGTCGCTCAAACTTTTGCTGAGGAATAGCTTTCGTCAGCGGATCTGCAATGTTGTCCTCTGATGCGACCTTCTCAATCTTCACATCGCCACGATGTATGATCTCACAAATCAGATGGAAACGTCGAAGAACATGCTTGGATCGTTGATGAGACCGCGGTTCCTTAGCATACGCTATAGCCCCGTTATTGTCACAATACAATGGAACGGGCTCAGCTGCTAACGGAACTACTCCTAATCCAATTAGGAATTTACGGATCCAAACTGCCTCTTTTGCTGCTTCAGCTGCAGCAATGTACTCCGCTTCTGTTGTTGAATCGGCAACAGTCTCTTGCTTGGAAGATTTCCAGCTTACTGCTCCGTTATTCAAACAAAATATGTACCTGAATTGTAACTTACAGTCGTCTTTATCGGTTTGGAAACTTGCATCGGTATACCCAGTTACCTCAAGTTCTCCATCTCCATAGATTAAAAAAGCATCATTAGTTCATCTAAGATACTTAAGGATATTCTTAATCGCCATCTAGTGACTATCACCTGGATCGGCCTGATAGCGACTACACATGCTCAAAGCATAGGAGACATCAGGACGCGTACATATCATGGCATACATGATCGATCCGACTGCCGAGGCGAACGGTATCCGACTCATGTTGTCTCTCTCATTTTGAGTTTTAGGACACCTGTTCTTAGATAGAGTGATGCCATGTGACACTGGCAACAGTCCCGTCTTGGACTGATCCATGTTGAATCGCTTCAACACTTTGTTAATGTACGTGCTCTGGGAGAGTCCAAGCAGCTTTCTAGATCTATCCTGGTAGATCTTTATTCCTAGAATAAAGGCTACTTCTCCCAGATCCTTCATGGAGAATTTTAATGAAAGCCAAGCTTTCACCGATGTTAACATGGGAATGTCATTGCCAATTAGCAATACATCATCAACGTAAAGGACAATGAATGTCAGTGCTCTCCAACTAACCTTCATATATACACAAGGATCATCCTCGTTTTGAACGAAATCATATTATTTTATGATCTCATCAAAACGTTGGTTCCAAGAACGTGATGCTTGCTTCAATCCATAAATGAATCGATTTAACTTACAAGCCTTGTTTGTAAGTCTAGGTATGACAAAACCGTCAGGCTGTTGCATATAAACATCCTCCAAAAGGTTTCCGTTAAGGAAAGCGGTTTTGACGTCCATCTGCCATATCTCGTAATCGAAATATGCAGTAATAGCAAGCATTATCCGAATGGATTTAATCATGGCAACCGGTGAAAAAGTTTCATCGTAATCGACACCATGTCGTTGACGATACCCTTTCGCTACAAGCCTAGGTTTGTACGTTTGTACGTTGCCATCCATGTCAGTCTTCTTCTTGAAGAACCATTTGCAACCAATAGGCTTTACGCCTTCAGGTGCATCAACCAGTGTCCAAACTTGGCTGGTGTACATGGAATCCATTTCGGAATTCATGGCATCTTGCCATAAACCAGAGTCGATACCTTGTATCGCTTTCTTATACGTAGCCGGCTTGTCTTCCTTAATAAGATTAATATCCACATGAGGTGAGATCAAAAACCCATACCTCTCAGGTTGTTTTCTGACTCTCTCCGACCTATGCGGTCCTTGTGTATTCAAAGATTGTGGTACAGTCTCATCCCTGATGGATTGTTCATGTTCCGTTGAGGATTCTGTGCTAGGAACAGTATCACTCCGATTTTCATCAAGTTCTACTTTCCTCCCACTTATCACTGCATTTAGGAATTCCTTCTCAAGGAAAACCACATGTAGAGCAACAAAAACTTTGTTCTCTTGTGGGTGATTGAAGTTATATCTTTTGGTTTCCCTAGGATATCCTACAAATAGGCATTTATCTGATTTGGGTTCTAGTTTGGTACCTTCCAAACGTTTGACGTATGCCCAACAACCCCAAATCTTCAGGAATGAGAAACCCGGTTTCTTTCCTGTCCATATTTCATACGGAGTCTGTTGAATAGACTTTGACGGAAACATATTCAAAATAAGTATTGCACTGTTCAATACATATCCCCAGAAGGAAATAGGTAGCTCTGTGCAACTCATCATAGACCTCACTATGTCTAACAAAGTTCAGTCTCTCCGTTCGGACACACCGTTTAATTGCGGTGTTCCGGGATGAGTCCACTGTGAAAGAATACCGTATTCATTCAAGTAATTAAGAAACTCATTGCTTAAGTATTCGCCACCACGGTCCGACCGTAATGTCTTAATACTTTTGCCGGTCTATTTTTCTACTTCGTGTCGAAACTCTTTGAATTTCTCAAAAGTTTCCGACTTGTGTCTCATAAGATACACATAACCATAACGTGATGCATCATCCGTAAAGGTTACGAAGTATTCATATCCACCTCTATCCTGGCTAGACATGGGCCCACAAACGTCATTATGAACAAGGGCTAACAGTTCGGTGGAACGTGCACCTTTACCGCTAAAAGGTGATTTAGGCATCTTGCCTAATAAACAAGATTCGCAGACGTCATATGAATTTGAATCAAATCCGTCCAAGTACCCACTCTTCGAAATTGTGGATATACGTGTCTTGTTTATGTGTCCCAGACGACAATGCCACATATAATTTTCATCTTTGTTACTTACTTTAAGTCTTTTGTTTGTTACATTATATGTTTGAGATTAATTTATATTCAAAATATAAAGACCATTATTTGCATCAGCTGTGCAAATTTCTATATCATTTTTATACATAAAACACCCAGTGTTTCTAAATACAAAAGTATACCCACATTAGGTTAACATAGATACAGAAATAATATTCCTAGTCAAACTAGGTACAAAATAACAGTTTATAAGTTCAAGTACATGCCCCGAGGGCAGTTCCAAAACATAAGTGCCCACGGCCAAAACGGCAACTCGAGTCTCATTTCCAACGCGGAGGTCAATCTCTCATGAGGCCAGTCTCCTGCTAATCCGCAGATCCTGCACATCAGTATATATGTGAGTACCACAACCAGAATCAAAAATCCAATTTTTAAAACTAGAAGTAGACATGTTTATTTCTATAACAAACATACCTGAAGCCGGTGCCTTGCCCGCTTTGATTTCCTTCATGTGTGCCTTGTACTTGCAGCAGTCACGTTTCCAGTGACCCCGCTTCCCGTACTGCAAGCATACATCTTGGGATTTGTCCTTGGGTTTCCCATAACCTTTTGACGATTTGGCCTTGCCCTTCTTCTTATGTTTCTTCTTTTTACACCTCCAGTCGCCTTGGGCCAAGCCCTTGGAGTCTGAGATGTTGAAGCATAGTGCGCCTCGCGTTTCTTGCCCTTAAGGAGCTCATTTTCTGCCTCACGCAGAGTGGACATCAACTCTTCAAGAGTCTGGTCTTGGTTCAACATGTTGTAGTTCATGATGAACCCACTCCAAGTGTTGGGGAGAGACTGTAGGATCAAATCCACTGAAGTCTCAGCCTTAAAGACTATGCCTATCTGTCCGAGCTGCTCAATGTCAGCAATCATCTGTGAGACATGGTGCTCAACAGACGTACCCTCTGACATGCGAGCGCGGAAGAGCTTCTTCTGCAACTCGTATCTTTGAGATCTAAGATTAGATCGGTGAAGATCGTGCAACTTCGCCATCATCTCATAGGGATCCAACCCCTTATTTTGACGACGAAATTGCGGAGTCATAGCGGCAAGCATTACCGATTGAGCAGTCGCATTATTATCGCTATGAGTCTTCCAAAGCTCTAGCTCAAGCAACTGATCAGGTCGGGGCTTAGGCCCAATAGGTCGCTCTAAAGTGTAGAGTAACTTCTCGGATCCCAAAATAATTTTGAGATTCATATCCCAGTCCTGAAAGTTTGTGCCATTAAAGACGTTGTCGCCCATGACAATTTCCCTAATGCTTAACTTTCCTGTCATCTTAACCGCAATAGTCCAACTATTCGATTAACGATGTATGGGTACAGTCTAACTTTTACAAGAAAAATAATGAATATTAGTCCAACTAATAAAATAATTGACGAAATAATTTGAAAGCGCGTAAAGCTAAGTATTTGAACGAAATTGCAAATTCAATACTAGGCTCCCACTATTTTTCGGTGAGCCTCTAACCCTCTGTTGAGTACTCGGGAAACCTAGTTTCCTAATGGGCTAGGATCCCGTTAAATAACACACAACCTTGACTTTGGCCAACAAGTTGTATGATATTTAACTAGGTAGATCTCTAAGATCAATTGGATCTCATCCAATTCTTAGATCCGGTAGGTGGACCTCCAAGTCCGAAACATATATGTAATATATATGCCAATATATCCAATATATTTTCCTAACCTTTTTCCTCTGAATCAACTAAGCCTTGGCTTTGGCACAACAAGCTTAATGATTCCAGTTAAGCAGAACCCATTGACTTTGGAAAGCTTCGTAATCGATGTCGATGGATAAGAAGTGATCTTGACTTTGGCCAAAAAATCACAACTTGGACAAGACATACGATATGGAACAAAGCCTTCATGATTCAAACACATCCGCGAAGGACAAAGGTCTTGACTTTGGCCAACAAACCAGTGCCAATCTTGGATCTTGAGTAAGAATCACTCAATGGAAGGAAAACGCTTAATATTTATTGAGGGTTTTTCGCATAAATTGGCAACCAATTTATTATCTTTGTTAGGTCTCATCATACACCCTTAAGCATGCATTCTAAAAGCATAATAAGGCGCGAAAATAAATTAATAACGATATGCGGATGGATATTTCACAGATTGTTCCTAGAACGAATCACTCCATTTCCTCTCCCCGGCTAGCATTATTCTTACTTCTACCGAATTACATAATACAATTAAAGAAACCTCATTAACATTGAGGGGAATTAGGTGAGAAGAGAAATACAAAGAATCAAGAGAGATAAGGCTGGACACGCAGGTCCAATTTAATAAATTCTAAATTTACAACAATTTCCAAAATTGCCATTTCCCTTCTAATATCCATCTGATATACGTTATTCATTCAACACATCCATGTATTCACACAAAGCATGTTATTCAATCAATCTAATCCAATTAATTAATCTTTGAATAAAGTGATCATCCAATGTTGAAACTGATTTGATTTTGCGCGAGTCCAACTCGTTTGAGAATGAGTACTCAAAGTACGAATTCTTGAATTATATCGAACTACAATTTAAATCAATTTAATTTGTATTCAATACTAATTCCATATTTAATTCCAAATTAAATAACTACACTTTTTAATGTGCCTTTAAGACTTAGATTCCAAATCTAATCTAAATGGATCTCAAAGCCCAATTAACATCCAATGTAGTTTAATTAAAGTACAATGGGCTTTCAATTAATTTCTTAAGGCATGGACTTTGGTCAATATGGGTCAAACCCAAATACCAAAGCCCAATTAAGGAATCACCCTTATTTGCCAAGAAACCAATTTAGGCCCATTAGGCCCAATTAAACATAAAAGGCCCATTAGTTATATTTGGACTTAATGGAATGGTTTAGGCCCAATTTGGATCCAATCCAATTGACCCAAACCAATTTGGCCCAACCAAGCCCATTATGCCCAAATACAACATTAAAGCCCAATTCTAAATTAAGCCCAATTAATTAAATTTTAATTTTAAATTTCAAAATTCAATTAATTAAAGTGTATTACATCAATATATCTAAATCAACATTTCCAAAATACTAATTTGATCAATTAATCATGTATTAATTTGTTCAACTCATGTCCAGCATTTTGAAACAAAAAATCAACTCATTTCATGCTCCATAGCTCACGGCATTCATAGGGTTTTTTGTCCGATTTCGTTTTCAATCCGATTGAATCTCAAATCTTCATTTCCCAAGTCTTTAAACTCATCCTATGATTAAAAGAACAAAAACTACCATGACTATTTAGGGCTTATTACATTCGGCCAAGCCAACTTTTTGGGAAAAAATTGATCCAATTAATTTTTTCATGAAATTGATCATATATAACTCCAAGTTATCAATATACAAGCATGCTCAAACAAACAATTTGGTTAAATCATGCTCAAATCCATTTACCCAAATTTTACCCTAATATTTTTCATGCTCAAATTAGGCTCTGACACCATTGTTGGTTTCCAAAGTTGTCCCAAAATCATTCAAGCATAAAAATTGTGAATACAATAAAGAAATATGGCGGAATCATACTTACAAAGATCGGATGGTTGAAGACGATGAACACAAAAATTCCTCCAAGTATTCGGCCAAGGTGCTCCTTTTGTTGAAGAGTTGAATCCAAGCTCCAAGCTTTGTGTTGATTCCAAGCTCAAAGGTGGGTTTCCCTAACACCTTGAATGATCCTTGAATGTGCTAGCAAGTGAAGAAAAAGAAAACAATCCTTCTTGTTCCTCAATAAGGCTCACGGCAATGTGAGGTTTAGGAGAGAGAGAGAGAGAGAGTTTATGTTTGTTTGTTTTTGTTTTCCAAAAACAATAATGCAAAAGTGTTACCAAAATTTTGGTAAAAGCTTTTCAAAAAGCAAATCCAATTTTGGAGCCAAAATGGCATTAATTGCCCACAACCACAACCATCATGAATAGTGACTAGTTGTCAATCACCAGAAGGTGACTTGACATCCATCACTAAAGTGACATGCGATGTGACGAGCGATGTGACTTGTGGCCGCACTTGATTCAAAATCGGAGTGGCCTCGCAAACACATTCCGGGCTCGGGTTCGTTAATTCCGAATTAACGAATTTTCCGTTGCGACGTAATTAAATCAAATTTAATTAAATAATAATGGCAAGCAAAATTACTATTCACGTTGCTAGCGAATTAATTCTAAAATAATTCGTTAGCCCGAATTAAAATCTAATTTTAATTCTGCGTCGAAATCTAATTTCGTTTAATATATCGAATATATTATTTTATCGATTAATTCCAAATTAATCATTCTCTCCCTTCAAATAGTATTTTATCCTAGATAAAATCTCTCCGTAATTAATCCCAGATTAATTAAGTTCAAATCATTCGTCATCGGTGAACCTTCAGAAAGCGACCCATGAGATCCCTGGATATGTTGGCAGTAAATTCGGTCGTCGGACTATCTGAACACGTACGTACCTCGTACTATGTTTTTACCGATTTACGAGACATTGTTGGCTTCTAGCAAAGCACCGTGCCTACCCAATTCTCCATAAATATTCTTTATGGAATATATAATCTATATCAGGCGTAGTATACGTAGTATAGCGTATTGTGATCCAGTATCGGATGTCACATGCAAGGCCTGGGCTGGAATAGTATCTGCCCCGTACGAAGCATATATCGGATTACAAGCAACTAGTCTCTTTAATCGGATAATCATGACCATGTCATATTAACCCGATGGTTGCAACCAATTTAGAGTACCAGTTCTGTATCCCTGTGTGATCATCATCTCCATATGACTGAAGTGATACTTCCATCTTGACATCACACCTAATACACTACGATTCTCAATAAACCCAGAAGAGGCGTACACAGAACCTGTTAAAGTCCTGGACGACCAAAACCAAAGCGTATTGATTGTCGCAAGTACTAGCGATGCAAGTCTCAAGTTAAGATCAAATACACCTACCCTGATGTAGATTCCCATAGACACATAGTCATACTACCAATGGGATTCTGCGGGGTCTATCCAGAGCGAAGCTGTTTCCGTACCACCTGTAAACACAACCTCATATCACACTTGCATAAGTATCCAATACTTAAATATATGAGAACTATGTCGTTACGCTTCCATAACACGAACAAGTGAAATACTATTCTATTCCGCATTATCAATGTCCAGTCTCGATAATACTACGACTAGGGATATTTAATGATTAAACCTTTATGGATTGATACTGTCTCATATCTTATAATCCAGAACTAATCATAGGGACTTTTATCATTTATATATTTAAGTAATCAAATTAAAAAATGATAAAATGCAATTTCCATTGCTACATAATTAATTTGTACAAAAACCACAATGTCTTTTACAAATAGTGACGCTATGGGTCATAATTGTCTAACAGACAGATGCCTCTAGATCCTTGGTATTGGGCTGGGGGATTGTGAGTACAACGCTCATACACCCGGATTTTTCAGAGACAGGTTGGTGGCATTGATAGCACCACTCTTTACTGGCTTAGTGGCTTGGGGGACTGTGCGTACAACGCCCCAAGACCATGGGATTATTGTACAGATTGACAATTGATTTTACAGATGATTTTACATATAAATCTATGAATGGTTTTCACAAAGGTTTTCGGACAGGAAAATCATATTTTTAATTTTTAAATTCAGAGATGGAATTTTTGGACTTGATTCTTTAGCGAGAATGGTTTTATAAAGGAGTTCTCAAGAGAACTCACGTCTTAGAGAATTCTAGAAAATGTTTTTCTGAGCAGGAAATATTGATTCTTAAGATGATTTTGGTTTTGGAATCACGGATTTTATAAAGTATATCAATTTTTTTTTAAACTGTCCACTCACTAGGTTGTTCAGACAACCTAACCCCCCCACTCCCAGTATTTTATTTTGCAGGTAAATCTGAAGGACGAGTTCGAGAGGATGGATGCTGATGGTAGTCAATTGGGTGTTGAGTCCATCACGTTGTGTCCAGAAAGCAGTATCAGTCTTTGAGTGTGTCAAACATCAGATTGTAGTGTAATGCTATTTTTCAGTGCATTGTATGGAAACTTAAGATGTATTTCTATGAGTATTGTGGTAGGCCCTTTGCACGAACTTATATTTGGGATGAGTGTAACGGTATTGATCAGTCAGATTGGTTTGAGGCTCATGGAGATAGTACGGCTTATTCCCTACCGGTAGCATTTCCCGGATTGTGGATGTTATAAAGATGGTATCTGAGCATGGTCTAGGGAGTCAGTGACTGCAGTGGGTAGAGTGTTAGTGTTTTATATATGTGGTATGTCCGGGATGCCCGTATGTGAGGCACTACCTCTCCAGTATCCGATCCTCGAGTACATCCTCAACTCTATAGACAGGTTAGTAAGTTTTCCCAAGCTATTCAAATATTTTTCCTTATGAAAGTAACTATACTCTATATCCAAGCTGAGAATTATTCTATAGTTATTCTTATCTATTACCAGAAGTACAGGCAAGTTATGAGACCAGATAGTAAGTTTTGATAATATTCACTCAAGAAAGTGGGAAGAGAAATATATGATATAAGTAAAAAGGTGATCTATTAATGTTTAAAGCGACCAGAGATAGTAAGAGGTAGTGATACATGATGAGATAATAAGGAAAAATGCTAGAACTTAATGGAGTAAGAGAAATATAGCAAGCCTGAGCAAGAGTAAAATGTCGAGTAGACCTCCGTAAGGTTCATTTTACATGATGAGATAATAAGGGAAAATGCCAGAACTTAAAGGAGTAAGAGAAATATAGCAAGCCTGAGCAAGAGTAAAATGTCGAGTACACCTCCGTAAGGTTCATTTCTTTCTCGTAAGATTTCTTCCTTCCTCGGAACAATTCTTTCAAATAGATCATATAGTCTTTGAATACTTCGTATTGATGGCAAGTTTTTCGAATTACGAAGATAGATAGAAAGATAAAAGGATGCAAGAAATTTGTTTCAATTATGGAAGTTTCCAAATGACTTGAAATGCCAAAAATAGCGTAGAGATTCTAGACATCAAAACCCAGACACGTAAATAGATAAACTGAATGACATAAGGAAAATTGATTATATATCTTTGTTATGAAATCAGATTTAGATTAGGTCTAAGTAATTTAGATATAAAACCTCTTGATGATTCCAGTTAAGGGAACTATTTTGACTGAGTTTATTTCACACATATCTTATTCGAACAATAGACATTACCAGGTATAGAATACATGAACCAAAATAAGGATGTTGATACCTGTTGGGACATAAGATGTTTGTCCCAGCCTTTTCCATTATATATATAACTGGAAATATTTCTAAAGGAGCCTGAGGATGATATACCCTAGGATAAACCAATTGGAAAAGATGTAAAGAAGTTTTTGGGATTGACAAGAAATCGAGAAAATTAATATAAGATTTCACGGAAAAGCGTGCAGTACCAGTAAAAAAAATTATGAATTAGATTAGTGCTAGTAGGAATTCATGTAAAGTTGGAAGAATAGATCCATGGGGTTTGGGATACTCAAGATTTAACCAGAGTACTATTTCAAAAAAAAAAGACTAAATGGTATAGTTGTAATTTATAACAGGAAAATACAATAGAGATATATATGTTGTAGTCCCTAAAAGTGAATTACCACTAATCTTAGCAGCATAGTTTGAAGTAAGAGATGGAATATGGGCATAATAATGAATGAAACAGAAGATAATGAGGAATATGGTATAACATAGTGATGGTATAGTTAATGTAGATATCAGAAAAGTTGATAAAAGTTATGGAATACCAAAAATAAAGAAGAATAACTATCAGGATAGACGGATCATGAGATAACAAAATATTTGAACCAGAGAAATCTAAGAGAATTTAGATCAGAACGATAAGATGATGATATATATAAGGAATGAAAAGGTTTGAATTCACTATGGACAAGGTTAAGTTTAAAGTAATAACCTTATAAATTATGAGAAACACGGCCTTAAGGTGGATAAAGGTTCAAAAAAGGGTAAGGTAGTCAAAGAAAGTAATTCTCGAAATACTGGGTAATCGACTTACAAAGAGATTTCATGATATCAGTATAGAGGAATTAGTGGTACAGTAATACTAAAGCAAAAGTGTGTGTATTGGGAATTAAGGAAAGTGTGAACCTTTAAAGAGATACTCAATAAATGAAAACATGACTTATAGTAGAAATGAATTTTGAACATTGTTGGAAGAAGTAATTTGGGTAGTTTCAAACAGAAATGCAGTTAAGTGGGAGTCAATAACTGATAAGTATATAAGGGAAACTTAAATTCTTATGTAACCAGTATGTACAGTTATAACTAGTAATTAAGCGAATCACCACAAGTGGTCTTGATGTGAACTGCTGGTGACAATCATCTATCATCTAAAGTTTATGAGATGTCAATAATTGGAAAAATAAAAATGTGCAGTAGGTAAGTTAACTGTTCGCCCCTAGGGGCAACCATTGGAAAGAGACTTGAGACAGGTTACACAAAAAAAATCCATCTCCTTTAGAGATTTCTGGTGTTGAAAAGAAGGTTGTGCAGTCCCTCACACTTTTACTTTACATCATATCACCACAAACTTGTTACCCTTTCAAATCAGGCAGGCATACTGTAGAAGTATATTTATGAAGAAAATATTCATACTTTCCCCTATAAAGAGACGTTTGGATTCTTAGTGAAGGATCAAGAAGTTCTTCCATGGCATCTTCCTCTGCAAATCCTAGCCCCTGCGCAAAAGCTACCATAGCTAAAATATTACATCAAAAACTTTGCAAATGGCCAATCATAGATCGAACAGTCATAGATTCCAAATATATTCAAGATCTTTGGAGAGATATTTACAATTGCTTATATACAACTCCATCTGCCTTGTTGCCTAGAGAAATTGTGATGGATATCGTGAATCGAGTTCCTACTAACTTTATGAGGGGGTGTTATATTCTTCGAACCATCTAGAATGGAAAAACAGATGGCTTGATACAATACAAAAATAATTCTGCAATTGTCCACTGTGGATATCACAGATACCATTCAACAGTTTTTATAAACAGTCACGAATTCTTTGATCATTGTCAATGGAGTCTGGGCACTTTTTTTGAACTTGGGTTCTTGAATGAATTTATTCTTGGACCAAGTCCAATCCATCCTAATAGTCCTGGTATCTTAGAAGCCAGCCTTTATGAACTTTCCCCATTCGTTAGTAATATTTTGCATCGATGGTATAAACGCCATAAAAGTATTACTATCTGGATCGAAACCATTACCCCAGAATGGACGGATGACTATTAATACATTTTCCACCTCATTCATCTGATAAGAATCATACTTTCACACCAGCTCACTGATTGTAGACTTATCAATTGGCCATCGAGACCAAAACTTAGAGCCTATTACGGATATGAGGATTTTCCAGAAGAGATTACCTTCTGTCATTCCTGTGATCTTAGAGCTCTCTCTGCAGACTCTGGTCGCCGAAGTTTAGAGAGTAATATTATTGAAAGAGACTGGAAACTCTTCATTATTATTGAAAAGTCATCAATGAGTATTACCCAAGGTTATAACAAAATTAAGTATCCTGATAGTCTCTCATCCCAAATCCTCGTCGGTGACATTTTTATGTCTTATAGAGCCCAAAGACAATGGGAAGATCATCAATATGAAGATGATCATGTTCTTGCCTTACAGTCAAATTGCTATATCCCCTGATGTAATCTTCACTGTGATAATTTTTTGCTTTGCAGATGTTATTGCCTATATCTGTTTTTATTTAAAGTCTGAATTAACATAGTTGCTGTTATTCTTGGATATAGGACATATCCTACCAAGATTCTTGATGTTTTTCCCCTTCAGTCAATAAAGAAGAATTCGAAAAATTACAAGATGTCGAGCATAGTATAGGTAAAGGAGACATGACTTAGATGTAACCGTCTAGAAAATCTTAAAAAGCATTAGAGTATAATTGATAACTTACTTGGATAATCGAGTTAGAGAATGTAGAAATAATTAGAGATTTAGAAATGAATTTCCTTGATAATTGGTGGTGGATGAAGTGTGATGGTAAATATATATTTTACTCAGCAGAATTTTACAGGATGAAAATGAGAAATTACCTACCAAAAACTTTAAAACTTGGATGAAGCATGTGCCAACATGGCAAAGGTTATTTTATTTAAGGAATGATAAGATAAAATAAGGACTACGTGTGTATACTAGCTAAGTGATTAAGGAATAACGATAAGGATTTGAGCTATTAAGTTTATATTGCTCTATGGTTTGATACCAGTTTATGGGAGATTGTCACAAAGTAGTATGATATATATGGTAAAACAGAGTTGGCTATGTGAAATCATAAATATGGGAATGTTTTGGAATCTATGGAATTGGATATTGTGATTTAATAGTATTGAAATGAATTAAATGTATTTGAATTGATAATAACATGTTTTAATATTACAAGTTGATGGAATGATAATTGAGGGTTAAATTTTTGTGTTTTAATGTTGAAGTATTGAGAAATACTTGTGAGAATATGGTAATGTTGACATTGGTGTTATATGTTGGTTTATACAGTGAAAAGTTTGTTAGGATAATGGGTGAATTCAGTCACTCGTGGTAAGATATTTAATATCCACAGTTTCAAGGCAAAATTTCAGAATTTTAGTTCTTATTATAGATTCGAGGATGAATCTCATTTAAGAGGGAAGAAAAATATAACACCCCGATAACCCGATGAATATTAAGTTAAGAATGGAATAATAAATATTATTTGATCATATGAAAGTGTGTGTTAGGCTCATGAAATTACTTTAAGCTTATTCGATAAATTCCTTGTAGTACGGTTAAGAAATTCATTTTAAGGTTTAACACGGCCGTCCTTTAGTATTCGGACCGTAACTTTCTCATACGATATCCAATTTTTATGAATTATATATCGTTGGAAAGATAGGACCGAGATCTACAACTTTGACGTTGAATATTTCTTCAAATTCGAAGCCAAAATAGAACTAAAATGTAAATCAGATTCGGATGAACTGTGACTAAGGACAAGTTTGGGGAAATTTTTAAAGTTTTAGCATTTTCTTCATTTACTCTTTTTTCCATCTACCCCTAGCATATAAAGGGAACATTACCCTTTCACCCTTCACATTTTTGAGAGGAAGGGACGTGAGATATAAGGGAAAATTCAGAAATCCCCTTCATTTCTTCAACCAAAATCATGTAATCCAAACTTCAATCATCACATGCAAGCTTGGAAAAAAGAAGATGAAGCTTAGAAAGTCTTGCTAGTAAAGAAATAAATGAAATCAAGGTGAGTAAAGCTTGAACCAAATCCTTGATACTTGAGGTTGTTTACATGACTATTGTGCTTGAAAGTTAATAATTTGAAAACCCCCAAATTGTGAAATTCCTAAGTGAAAAATTGAGTTGGGGTTTATATTGATGAGATGTAATGTAATTCTTTCGGATGTAGCTTGTGTGGTGTTGAGGAAATGGTGTATAATGTGAATTGTAATTTCAGACCTGGAAAACAGCGTCATGTCGCAACACAAACTCCCCTGCATCGCGACAGGTGATGGAAGAAAAATGGGTTCTGGGTGTGTGATGCATATCGCGACGCCGGGTGGGTAACGTCGCGACACGTGACACTTTTTCATGGTATATTTTAATTCATTCCAGTTTATCCTAAGATGTTTGGGAGTACTCTAAGGGCTTTGTATAGATGAGTAGACACATGATAAGTCATATCATGAGCATAAACATCAACCATTGATTGTATATACTTTTATTGCAAGGATAACTAACGATTTCATTGGCCTTAGATCACTGACCGGACACTTGGAGATTACCTACACCGCATATCATACCCGAATTACCGTAACACTGTGAGTGGATATTTTTCTCTTATCTGGGAGTAATTATTTTAAAGTTTTTAATTGTGATTTCTGATATGATTTTGCAAACTGATTTATTGGTTTTATTTAAAATGATGATTTCATGTGAATAAGATATATGATTTAAGCTTTTGATAAAGCTTGGTTTTAGATAAATGCTTTGATGATGAAAATGATTTCAAAGATATGGATTTCTGATTTTGGAGGCATGGGGGAAAAACCCACCTCAGATGTAACTTGATACAGATATAGAATTGACGGATATGGAATTGACGGATATGGTATTGATGGGTATCGGTATTGATACCGGATATAGACGTGTGCACATGGGATACAAGACTAGAGATAACAGATGCCTCTGGATCCTGGGTATTAGGCTAGGGGGGCTGTGAGTACAACGCTCCTAGACCCGAATTTTTCAGAGACAGGTTGGTGGCATTAATAACACCACTGTTTACTGGCTTAGTGGCTTGTGGGACTGTGCGTACAACGCCCCAAGACCATGGGATTATTGTACAGATTGACAGTTGATTTTGCAGATGATTTTACATATAAATCTGTGAATGGTTTTCACAAAGGTTTTCGGACAGGAAAATCATATTTTTAATTCAGAGATGGACTTTTTGGACTTGATTCGTTAAAGAGAATGATTTTATAAAGGAGTTATCAAGAGAACTCACGACTTAGAGAATTCTAGAAAATGTTTTTCTGAGCAGGAAAGATTGAATCTTCAGATAATTTTTGTTTTGGAATCATGGATTTTATAAAGTATATCATTTTTTTTTAAATTGTCCACTCATTAAGTTGTTCAAACAACCTAACCCCTCACTCCCAGTATTTTATTTTTCAGGTAAATCTGAAGGACGAGTTCGAGAGAATGGATACTGATGGCAGTCACTTGGGTGTTGAGTCCACCACGTTGTGTCCAGAAGGCAGTATCAGTCTTTGAGTGTGTCAAACATCATATTGTAGTGTAATGTTATTTTTGAGTGCATTGTATGGAAACTTGAGATGTATTTCTATGAGTATTGTGTTGGGCATTGAACCCTTTTGATGAGTGGAAAATATATCAATATTTACTGTCCCTTTAACTTAATATTTTGTTTAGTTTCTCGGGTTTGATGAACGTTTTGATGTGTTTTAGTTTATTTTGCAGATAAAATAATATCGGATCTCAATGAAATCATTTAGGACGAAACATGGGTCAAATAAGGGCAATTATTGGACTTGATATTTTAATTTTGGAGATTGGAAACTTGAAAGGGTGTTTTTGACGAAGTGCAGTTTTGGAAATTCTAATTTTGCGCATCTGTCGTATTTGCGACATAACTTTTTACTCCGATATTGGATTGAGCTGATTAAAGTTCCAAATTAAATAAGACTCAAAGATCTACAGCTTTGAAAGACAAAATAATTTCGAATTCCGACTATTTCATGCTCGAAATTGTTTAACCATCCAGAAGTGTGTTGTGTGTAATTATTAAAGTCACTTTCAATCATTTTCAAAGCAAAAAATAAATTAATAAATAAATAATAAAAATTATCAAATCATCACCAAACATGATAAGAGATTAGTGGAGCAATTAATAATGGATTTGGTGGAGCAATTTGTGGAGCAATTAACAATTGATTTGGTGGATGATTTGATGGAGGCAAATTTTTGCCTATAAATACCAAGCCATTTCATTTTTAAAATTCATACTTTATTATAAGGAATTCCTTAAGAATACTAAGAAAATTGTATCTTGTTTGTTTATTTACAGATTTCAGTAATTAATTTTCGCTTTCGCACTTTCTTTTCTTTACTTTTCAGTTTTTACTTTCCGCAATTTACTTTTACGCACAGTACTTTTCTTTCTTTAATTTTCAGTTTTTACTTTTCAGTAATTTACTTTTCAGCAATTTACTTTTCAGCAATTTACTTTTCAGCAATTTACTTTTCAGCAATTTACTTTTCAGCAATTTACTTTTCAGCAATTTACTTTTCAGTAATTACTTTCAGCAATTACTTTCAGCAATTTACTTTTCAGCAATTTACTTTCAGCATTTACTTTTCAGCAATTTACTTTTCAGCAATTTACTTTTCAGTAATTTACTTTCTGCATTTCATTTTCAGTATTTAATTTCAGCATTTACTTTAAGCATTTACTTTTCAGTATTTAATTTTCAGTATTTTACTTTATGTCTTTTATTTTATTTAAGTTTTTTTTAGTACCTGTAAATATGTGTCGTAACTAAGCCAGTTATCTAGGGTTGTGATGAAATCCAATATCACCGGTTTATAAGGGGTTAGATTAGAGCTTGGGTAATATAAAGATTTATTTATTTAGTCTTAATCTTAATGCTTTTTTCATTAACTGGCCATTAATAAAATTGAACTGGGAAACTTAAAATGAACTAGATATAAGGATTTTAAGTTTAAGACCTTAGACTCAATAGTCCACGATCTTCCTTGAGGATAGATAACCCTTTAATAGATTTCCTTACAGGATAGACATATACCTGTCGGGCGGGGGTAGCCATAATTGGAACTTAAACTTAATGAATCCAGATAATTTGGTTGACATAGACATATGGTTCAATTGGGTTAAACTGGGTATTTGTGTCTGACCATCGACAGAGGCTTACACATAATTTAGTGTTCCAGGTTAATAAATCAATATCTTACACAACTTTAAGATAACCACTTCATCTTTAAAATGATATTGGAAGAAATCACAACCCTAGATAGTTTTTAATATTGCATTTTCTTTAAACCTACTTTCGAACAGTTTTATTTACTTGTTTTTAAATTTAGAATCAACCATTTCAAATCAATCAAACAACCTGTTAGATACTAGTAATCATTTGACCTCATAAAATTAATAGATTAGATATTAAGTCCTCGTGGGATCGATATTTTTATACTACTTGAACGATACATGCGCTTGCGTTATACGTGTGTGTTTACGCCGGTCACCTTTGCAAAACTTATATTTGGGATGAGTGTAAAAGTATTGATCAGTCAGATTGGTTTGAGGCTCATGGGGATAGTACGGCTTATTCCCTGCCGGTAGCATTTCCCGGATTGAGGATGTTACAGGCATGTTATAATGTAAGAGTAGGCATTGTGCTAATTCTATGTGACATTTAAAATATGCATGAGTATAAACAATTTATAATTCACACAAAATAAATAAATTTGATATTAACCGAGTTGACAATTTGGGTATTTCTAAAATTAAAAATAACCAAAAAATAAAATTACATTAATCTCAAATTTGGAAAAAATATAATTAATTTTCCAAGTGATTTTCACAAAAAAAATTACTTTTTTTTATTATTTTACTTCTGCACTGTGCGGCTAGCTGCTGCACAGCAATAGCGAGAATGGTGCATGTGTAGCAGTCTCCTTCTGCACTTGCAGCATGGGACTGTGCAGTAAAATTTTTTTAGAAAAATAATTATATTTTGTGTAAAATTATCGTCTTTCGCCCATCGTCATTCGGCTTGATCTTGATCTCCAACGATTACAAATAATTTACAATTACAGAAAAAAAAAATACCCATTTAATTTTGGGTTTACATATCCAATATATAAAACAAAAATTAAAATCCTAACACAAAGTCAACCATACAATTAACGATTAATATCCATACATCCATCATCACATGATTAAAAACAATACATAGCCTACTCTTTTCCATATATATTAAAATGATTTACAATAAATCATACTTATTAATATACTAGAATAAATATGACCGCTCATGATGCCATTTGTTGGTTTTCAGAGTTCATGCGCAGCGGAAACATGTTTAATAATAGGAAAAAATTTATTTTATTTAACATGAACATTAAAAATCGGATCCGTGTTTTCTAATATATTAATAATATAGAATATTTAGAACTCAAGTAAGAAATATACTTGTAGATCTTGATCTATTTGAATCATGATTCTTTGAACCACGATCTTCCTCGCATTATCTCCTCACCTCCAACGGCACGTGTGGGCGTGAAAATAATTATGAAGAACACTATAATTTTGTGAAAGATTCATGTACTCAACACATGAGACGAATCTTTTATTCAATTTTCATTTGGTTTTCTCAAAACCAAAAAAAAAAAATTCTTTTCTTGCCCACACACGTTTTTGTTGTTCTTTTGATTTTGATCAAATCTCTCAATTTCTCAACAACTCTCGTTTGTGTGCTATTTTATATCATATGGATGAATTTTTAATCAAATCAAATTCTAATACTTGTCCACGTTTTTTATTTTTTATTTTACCAAAATAATGTCAAGCATATCCATAAAGGATATTATCAATTTTGATTTCAAAAATTCAAAATAAAATCTTTTAATATTTACCTTATAAATTATCAAAGATAATTCATTGAAAAATAATTTTCAAAATTTTCAACTATTGAAAATATTATCTCATTAATTAAAATTTAATTAATCAAATTAATTAAATATTAATTTTCATAAATTAATAAATAGATACATTATCTATTGATAAATATATTATGACAACCTTTGTTATAATTTCCAAACAAGGGTTATATGGAATAATTAGAGTGTAAAATATTACAAACTTATTTGGTTACTGTGTTCTTACAACGGACTTTGAACAAACAGTAAACCGAACACAAATCAACAACAGTGATACAATTAACAACAACACAAGTAATAAAACAACAACAGGTAAATCAGTCCCAGCGGAGCAGCAATGAAATACAGCAACAAAGGCAGAGCAATCTGAGAGAATTCTGAGGCTTGTTGATGCGGCAACAATCTCCTTAAAACAAATTCGTCCCCTACCGGTTGGTGCAGTAGAACGCGAGACGTATGTTTCCCAGGATGCAACGGAAAACGAACGAGTATGGGCACCACCAAAACCCAATCCAACGAACCACAAAAGTGTATGAACTCTTCCTTAAAACAGAGAAAAACGAGGTTGTGTTCTGTGTAATATTTCTGTTTTTGTGTGTCCACCAAAAGACGGAAATCACATATCTAATAAAAAGAAGTTAACATGTCAATTATATCTCATAAATGGAAGACCTTTCATTTGTTGTAACCACCAAGCTAATTAAATTAGTTGTTATGGAAATTCAAAAGGTTTGGAAAAAATAAAGAGACATCCAAAAATTGGCTGGGCCGGGCCTGCACATTTTGGTCTGACATTCGTGTATGCAGGACACGCGGGTGCACACGAGCCAAGCTTGATTCGGATTTGATTTGCACCCCCCCCCCCCCCCCGCGCACGTAGAGAGCCTCTATCCTTATAACTCTTACCCATCTACATATGAGCAATCATATATAAGCATAATATTCCCTCTATAGCTTTCCCATATGGGACAAGCTTACTTTTCTTTATTTTCCAACACCAATGGGTGAACTTTGAGCAACAATTTCTCATTCACCCAAGCACCATTTTAAGCATATGAATATACCATTTCGAACTACTCACGGAGGAGTATCCGAATCATTCAATAACAACCACTAACACGAAGTGGACCATGCTTGAAATTGTGCCTCAAAATGCTTATGAATAAGCATTTTCCAACAATCCCCCACATGAATGAAATTGACGAAAAACGTCAAATAAAATTATATTATAAAATATTTTTATTTTGACCTAGAAGAGTTCAATGGTTCAACACCTGCATAGGATAGGTAGGCCTCAGCCTTTGAACCTTCAATTGTGAAAATATATCTTATTTACTGGCTGACAGTGGACGCGATGTCTTTGAACTGTACTGCCGTTCATGTAAATGGAGAATATATATCACACAGATATTTAACCTAACACATCTGAGTTCTCATTATTATGTTCATTTTGGCCATAAACATCAACCCGGTTCTGCAAGAGTTTCTAAGAATTGAGCCCCGTACAATTCCCTTTGAAGCGGCCTCACTTCTCTCTCACATAGGTGATTTCTTATTTAAGAGCATCTCGTAATACTCTGCTCGGATTCCCGACGCATAAGAATCATTAAAAGCCTTTGCTTAACCTCAATCCATACGAGCATCACTGTTTCATTTCACCATAGGAATGGACTAGAGGGTAACCCCCCCACAGTGAACTAATTATGTCTTTTACGAGTAGGTTGTCCCATTGAACCTAGATCTTGGGATCTCCAGTCAACAAGGTTGGGTTTTCCTTCGTAATAAACATTTATCTAATGGGGTTTAGTCTCATTCCCCTCGATGATTTCACAACCAACTCTCTATTTAACCCTTTGGTCAGCGGATCCGCAATGTTATCCTTTGACTTTACATAGTCAATCGAAATAACTCCAGTAGAGAGTAATTGTCTAACGGTATTGTGTCTATGACGAATATGTCTAGACTTACCATTATACATATTGTTATGTGCCCTTCCAATTGCAGATTGACTATCGCAATGAATGTAAGTTGCTGGCACTGGCTTGGGCCAACTTGGAATATCCTCTAGAAAATTTCGAAGCCATTCTGCTTCTTCAGCACACTTGTCTAATGCAATGAATTTCGATTCCATTGTAGATCTAGCTATCACAGTCTGTTTGGAGGATTTCCATGATATAGCTGCACCTGCTAGTGTAAACACATAGCCACTGGTAGACTTTGAGTCTTTCATGTCAGATATCCAATTAGCATCACTGTATCATTCGAATACAGCTGGATATCTATGATAGTGCAACCCATAATTACGAGTAAAACGTAAGTACCTAAGTACTCTCACTATTGCTTTCCAGTGATCAACCCCTGGATTACTCGTATATCTGATGAGCTTGTTTACTGTACAGGATATATCAGACCTTGTACAACTCGATAGATACATCAAACTCCCGATCACTCTAGAGTATTCTACTTGAGATATCCCTGTCCCCTATTCTTTGATAGGTGTAGACTCACATCTAAAGGAGTTCTAGCCACAGCAGAATCATCATTGTTAAATTTACCAAGAATCTTGTCCACATAGTGCGACTGATCAAGAATAAGTCTATCAGGACTTCTCGAGATCTTTATTCCCATAATGACATCTGCTAAACCAATGTCTTTTATGTCAAACTTGGATTTCAGCGATTCTTGGTAGATTTCACCATTTTAACATTACTCCCGACAATCAATATGTCATCAACGTAGAGACATAAAAGACATAGACAACTTCTGTCTCTCTGACATAAATGCATTTATCACACTCATTGATTTTGAAACCATTTGCTAACATGGTGTCATCAGACTTTTTATGCCACTGTTTCGGAGCTTGTTTTAATCCATACAAGGATTTAACCAACTTACAAACTTTATTTTCTTGTCCTGGAGCTATAAAGCCTTCAGGTTGTTCCATGTAATTTCTTCATCTAAATCTCCATTTAGAAAGGCTGTTTTCACATCCATCTGATGTACCTCAAGATTGCGCAAAGCTGCAATCGCTATTATCATCCTTATGGAATTTATTCTCGTTACAGGAATAAGTATCAAAGTAATCAAGACCTTCACGTTGTCTGTAACCTTTAATTACAAGTCTTGCTTTGTACTTGTCAATTGATCCATCTGCCTTTATTTTCTTTTTGAAAATCCACTTGGACCCTAAGGTTTACATCCTGGAGGAAGATCCACTAACTCCAGGTGTGATTTTGTAAGATGGATTCAATTTCACTATTGATGGCATCTTTCCACAAAGCACCATCAGCTGACCTTCAGAGCTCTATAGCTTTGAGGATCATTTTCTAGCAAAAATGTCAGAAAATCTGGACCAATGATTTTTTTTTCGGTTCTAGCTCTTTTGCTACGTCTTGGTTCAAGTTCAACAACTTGTTGATCCTCTGGAACATTTATTTGTTCTCGGTCCTGACTATCTTCAATTATAGTCTCATGTGCCCGTTTGTGCACATTTGAATTCGAATTAGTTTTACAAGGAAAAACATATTCGAAAAAGGATGCATTTCTCGACTCCATTATCGTATTCTTGTGAATATCTGGTATATTAGACTCATGCACAAGAAATCGATAAGCATTACTGTTATGTGCATATCCTATGAAAATGCAATCAACAGTTTTTGGTCCTATCTTCACCTTTTTAGGTGGTGGAATAACTACCTTGGCAAGACACCCCCACACTCGAAGAAATTCATAGGAAGGTACTCTTCCTTTCCACATTTCATAAGGAGTTTTTCCTGCTTCTTTCCGTGGTACCTTATTTAAAAGGTAATTAGCTGATAAAACAGCTTCTCCCCACATATTCTGAGGTAAGCCAGAGCTGATTAACATAGCGTTCATCATCTCTTTCAAGGTACGATTCTTACGTTCTGCAATCCCATTGGATTGAGGTGAATAAGGAGCTGTGGTTTGATGTATGATTCCATTTTGTTCACAAAGTGATTCAAAAGGAAAAACATACTCACCACCACGATCACTTCTTAACTCCTTAATTCTTTTATTCAGTTGGTTCTCAACTTCATTCTTATAGAGAATGAATTTCTCTATAGCTTCGTCCTTACTTTTCATCAAATACACATAGCAAAATCTCGTGCAATCATCAATAAAGGTAATAAAATATTTATTACCACCTCTTGATTGTATTGAATTAAAATCACATACATCGGTATGTATTAGATCAAATGGTTCAGAGTTTCTTTCAATACTATGAAAATATGATCTAGTCAGTTTTGCCTCAACACAAGTATCACACTTATGTTTGTTATCAATTTTAAAATTGGGAATGTGGTTCATGTTAATTAATTTCCGTAATGAATTAAAATTAACATGTCCTAATCTACCATGCCATAGATTAGAGTACTCAACAATATAAGCAGAAGAACTAGCTTTATTGATATTCTTAGGTTTAACAACCATACATTGAGCTTAAAGAGCCATCAGTTACATACCCTTTTCCCACATACATCTCATTTTTAGTTAAAACTACTTTATCAGACTCGAACACCATCCGGAATCCGTGCTTGTTCAGAAGTGATCCAGACACAAGATTCTTCCGTATTTCTGGTACATACAGAACATTGTTCAAAGTCAACTCTTTCCCAGAGGTCATCTTTAGAATCACCTTGCCTTGACCTTCAATCTCAGATGTTGCAAATTTCCCATGTATAGTTTTTTCCCCATTACCAGTAGGCTCAAATGAAGAAAACATGCTCTTGTCCGAGCACACATGTCGAGTGGCACCAGTGTCAATCCACCACTCTCTTGGGTTAGAACCCACCAGATTCACCTCAGAAACCACAGCTGAAAGGTTAATGTCTGAAACATCTTGAGTCATATTTTCCATCACATTAGCCTCTTGATTCTTTTTCTTCTTCGGCAGTCTGCACTCAGAAGACTTGTGACCCATTTTGTCACAGTTGAAGCATCTTCCTTGAAATTTGGATTTCTTGGAAACCTCCTTTAGGGCCCATCTTGACCCTTTGTTCTTAGGGTTCTTGTTCTTATGGCCATGTTCAACAACATTTGCTTTGGCCTCATGAGTTATTCCTCTCTTGTCAGATACTCTGTAATCTTCCTCAATTCTAAGCTTAAGAACCAAGTCTTCAATGCTCATTTCTTTTCGCTTATGCTTTAAATAATTCTTGAAATCTTTCCAACCAGGTGGTAGTTTTTCAATTATCGAGGCTACTTGGAAGGTTTCACTTAAAACCATCCCCTCGGCATGAATTTCTGCTAGAATAATTTGCAATTCTTGTACTTGACTTAACACAGTTTTGGAATCAACCATCTTAAAATCTAGGAAACGGCCTACGACAAATTTCTTAGTACCGGCATCCTCAGTTTTATATTTTTCGGTCTAAAGATTCCAAAGCCCTTTTGCTGTTTTCATCCCGGCATACACACTGTACAAGGAATCACTCAGCCCATTCAGCACATAATTCCTACATAGGAATTCAGAATGTTTCCAAGCATCGATCTCACTGATCAATTGGATATCAATCTCACCCTCCATGGGTACAGGAGCATCTTCCTTTAGAAACCTCGCAAGGTCAATGTGGTCAGTAGAAAAACATTTTCTGTTTCCACCGTTTTAAAATTCTGTCCACTGAATTTTCAGGTTTTTCTGCAGCAGGATTGACATGGCTCACATGTCCAACAGGTTGTCTAGCAACAGAGGCAGCAACACCTTGGCCAGCCACATCGGCTGCCATATTAAGCCCAGAGGCTGAAGCAAGTTGGCCAGCCGAAGAGGCTGCCACTGCACTTTGGCCAGTCACGGGGGCTACCACAATATTCTGGCCAGCCGAAGCGGCTGCCATAGCAATTTGGCCAGTCACAGGGGCTGCCACAACATCTACTGTGTTTGGACTGTTTTCCATATCCACAGAGTCGAATTTGTTTTAAGACTATTACAAACTTATTTGGTTACTATGTTCTTACAACGGACTTTGAACAAACAGTAAACCGAACACAAATCAACAACAGTGATACAATTAACAACAACACAAGTAATAAAACAACAACATGTAAATCAGTCCCAGCGGAGCAGCAATGAAATACAGCAACGAAGGCAGAGCAATCTGAGAGAATTCTGAGGCTTGTTGATGTGGCAACAATCTCCTTAAAACAAATTCGTCTCATACCGGTTGGTGCAGTAGAACTCGAGACGTATGTTTCCCAGGATGCAACGAAAAATGAACGAGTATGGGCACCACCAAAACCCGATCCAACGAACCACAAAAGTGTATGAACTCTTCCTTAAAACAAAGAAAAACGAGGTTGTGTTCTGTGTAATATTTCTGTTTTTGTGTGTCCACCAAAAGATGAAAATCACATCTTTAATAAAAGAAGTTAACATGTCAATTATATCTCATAAATGGAAGACCTTTCATTTGTTGTAACCACCAAGCTAATTAAATTAGTTGTTATGGAAATTCAAAAGGTTTGGAAAAAATAAAGAGACATCCAAAAATTGGCTGGGCCGGGCCTGCACATTTTGGTCCGACATTCGTGTACGCAGGACACGCGGGTGCATACGAGCCAAGCTTGATTCAGATTTGATTTTCACCCCCCCCCCCCCCCCCCCGCACGTAGAGAGAGCCTATATCCTTATAACACTTACCCATCTACATATGAGCAATCATATATAAGCATAATATTGCCTCTATAGCTTTCCCATATGGGACAAGCTTACTTTTCTTTATTTTCCAACACCAATGGGTGAACTTTGAGCAACAATTTCTCATTCACCCAAGCACCATTTTAAGCATATGAATATACCATTTCGAACTACTCATGGAGGAGTATCCGAATCATTCAATAACAACCACTAACACGAAGTGGACCATGCTTGAAATTGTGCCTCAAAATGCTTATGAATAAGCATTTTCCAACATAAAATAATTCAAAATTATTTTTAAATAATTCATGACTTTTTTTCTTCGTATTTATTATCATTCAAACAGTGATAGAAGACGACGAGAGGACCGATGGACCTATAATTCTAAACTCCAATAATTTCATTGATTAATTATAACTTTTTATTAATCAAACGAAATTATTAATTCAGGAGTAACTCCACTAAATACCATGAATTACACTCTCAGAATTAAAGAATTAATTTCTCAAAGTATTCGTCCATTGATATAGTCATTACATATGCAATTATCCTCCATAAAAGATTCATAAAGGAGCTAGGTATAAAATATGTTAATCTCTCCAATTATATCTTTATCATTGCCTTCCATTAGTTCTCAAGTGAATAATTAATTCATAAATTTTATGGATTTGCACGCTAATCGTTCAGGTCCTGAACTAACAAACAAGGTATAACACCCTGATGAGCGGAAAATATATCAATATTTACCGCCCCTTTTACTTAATATTTTGTTTAGTTTCTCGGGTTTGATGAACGCTTTGATGTGTTTTAGTTTATTTTGCAGATAAAATAATATCGGATCTCAATGAAATCATTTAGGACGAAACATTGGTCAAATAAGGGCAATTATTGGACTTGATATTTTAATTTTGGAGATTGGAAACTTGAAAGGGCGTTTTTGAAGAAGTGTAGTTTTGGAAATTCCAATTTTGCGCATCTGTCATATTTTGGGCATAACTTTTTACTCCGATATCAGATTGAGATGATTAAAGTTCCAGATTAAATAAGACTCAAAGATCTACAGCTTTGAAAGACAAAATAATTTTGAATTCCGACGATTTCATGCCCGAAATTGTTTAACCATCCAGAAGTGTGTTGTGTGTAATTATTAAAGTCACTTTCAATCATTTTCAAAGCAAAAAATAAATTAATAAATAAATAATAAAAATATCAAATCATCACCAAACATGATAAGAGATTATTGGAGCAATTAATAATGGATTTGGTGGAGCAATTAGTGGAGCAATTAATAATTGATTTGGTGGATGATTTGATGGAGGCAAAATTTTGCCTATAAATACCAAGCCATTTCATTTGTAAAATTCATACTTTCTTCTAAGGAATTCCTTAAGAATACTAAGAAGATTGTATCTTGTTTGTTTATTTATAGCTTTCAGTAATTAATTTCCGCTTTCGCACTTTCTTTTCTTTACTTTTTAGTTTTTACTTTCCGCAATTTACTTTTACGCATAATACTTTTCTTTCTTTAATTTTCAGTTTTTACTTTTCAGTAATTTACTTTCAGCAATTATTTTCAGCAATTTACTTTCAGCAATTTACTTTCAGTAATTTACTTTCAGCATTTAATTTTCAGTATTTAATTTCAGCATTTACTTTCAGCATTTACTTTTCAGTATTTAATTTTCAGTATTTAATTTTCAGTATTTTACTTTCTGTCTTTTATTTTATTTAAGTTTTTTTTACTACCCGTAAATATGTGTCGTAACTAAGCCAGTTATCTGGGGTTGTGATGAAATCCAATATCACTGGTTTATAAGGGGTTAGATTATAGCTTGGGTAATATAAAGATTTATTTATTGAGTCTTAATCTTAATGCTTTTTTCATTGACTGGCCATTAATAAAATTGAACTAGGAAACTTAAAATGAACTAGACATAGAGATTTTATGTTTAAGACCTTAGACTCAATAGTCCACGATCTTCCTTGAGGATAGATAACCCTTTAATAGATTTCCTTACAGGATAGACATATATCTGTCGAGAGGGGGTAGCCATAATTGGAACTTAAACTTAATGAATCCAGATAATTTGGTTGACATAGACATATGATTCAATTGGGTTAAACTGGGTATTTGTGTCTGACCATCGACAGAGGCTTACACATAATTTAGTGTTCCAGGTTAATAAATCAATATATTACCCAACTTTAAGATAACCACTTCATCTTTAAAATGATATTGGAAGAAATCACAACCCTAGATAGTTTTTAATATTGAATTTTCTTAAAAGCTAATTTCGAACAATTTTATTTACTTGTTTTTAAATTTAGAATCGTCACCATTTCAAATCAATCAAACAACCTGTTAGATACTAGTAATCATTTGACCTCATAAAATTAATAGATTAGATATTAAGTCCTCGTGGGATCGATATTTTTATACTACTTGAACGATACGTGCGCTTGCGCTATACGCGTGTGTAAGCACCGTTCAAGTTTTTGGCGCCGTTACCGGGGACTTATTTATCCTTTACTATTAGTTTAGGGGTTAGATACGTTACTTGTATCTAATTTCTTTTTACTTATTTTTTTTTTCTTGTGTTTCAAGTTCTCAGAAACTACATGAGACGAACCAGAAGCTTTGAACTCCGACCGCTTAACCCAGAAATTGAAAGAACCATCAGACAGTTGAGAAGGGAAAGGCGAGAGAAGGCCAATAAGCAATCATTAACATGGAACCTGAACCGTTGGAGGTTGCACCACCAATTCCCATTCGAGACAGAACCATTCCGGTGGTTGACAGACTCATTTCATGTATTGTACTTCCTCCCTTACCAGCAAATGCGTGTGACACCAAAACATGCATTCAGATGATTCAGCAGTCAGTTCAGTTCGGGGGGAATGCAGCTGAAGATCCTAATGCCCACATCAGTAACTTCCTGGAAGTTTGCGGTACTTTCAACTACAACAGAGCATCAGAAGAAGCAATGAGACTACGTGTTTTTCCATATTCCTTGAATGACAGAGCAAAAGCTTCACTACCAGCAGGTTCTATCACAACTTGGAACATTTTAGCCACCAAATTCCTTGCAAAGTATTTTCCACCAGCCAGAACCGGAAAGCTAAGGAATGACATCACATCCTTTGTACAACAAGATTCAGAATCCCTCTGCGAAGCTTGGGAAAGATTCAAAGATTTACTCCGGAAATGTCTTCACCATGAAATTCCAAAATGGCTTCAAGTCCAAACATTCTATAATAGACTTTCTGGAATAATGAGAACCACAATCGATGCTGCTGCTGGAGGAGCTTTAATGGCAAAAGGAAAAGATGAAGCCTGAGACCTAATCGAAGAAATGGCCAACAACAATTCTTTATGGCCAACAGAAAGGAGCATGATCCAAAGAATTGCATGAATTTATGAAGTTGGAGCCAACACAACACTGAATTCCAAGCTGGATGTGATTTGCAAAAATCTGGAAACTCTTAACATAAAAGTTAATGGTGGATCAACAAGTTCACCATTTGGAGGAGCACCTGAGTCAGAATCTTTCAACCAACATAAAGAAACGGTGAATTATGTCAATAATTTCAACAGACATGGGAACAATCCATATTCCAACACCTACAACCCAGTGTGGAGGAATCATCAATATTCCAACACCTACATCAAGCAGCAAGATATGATGCTATGTTTCAATCTCAAGCAGCAAGATATGATGTTATGTTTCAATCCCAAGCAGAATTAATTCAAATTCAATCAGCTTCTATTAAAGCACTGGAGAATCAAATTGGACAACTGGCCAATGCTCAGAGTTACAGACCGCCAGGTACCCTTCCTAGCAACACAGAGCCAAATCCAAGGAACATGGGGAAGGAGCAATGTCATGCTATCATGTTAAAAAGCGGTACTGAAATCAACAAAGATGTTGGAATCAAGGCAACAACAATTGAAGATTTTCCAAAAGAAACAAAGCAACAGATGGAGGAAAAAAGAAGCAAAGGAAAAAGAACAGATCACTCCACCTCCACCTTTTCCTCAGCGTCTTCAGAAGAATAAACTGGACAAGCAGTTTGCTCGATTCTTGGAGGTGTTCAAAAAGCTGCATATCAACATTCCATTTGCAGAAGCGTTGGAACAAATGCCCAGCTATGCCAAATTCATGAAAGACATTCTTTCACGAAAGCGGAGATTGGGAGATTATGAGACAGTAGCATTATCAGAAGAATGCAACGCCATCATTCAGAGAAAACTTCCTCCAAAGTTGAAAGATCCTGGCAATTTCACTATTCCTTGCACCATAGGAGAATATGACTTTGACCGGCGTAAATACACACGTATAACGCAAGCGCATGTATCGTTCAAGTAGGATAAAATATCGATCCCACGAGGACTTAATATCTAAACTATTAATTTTATGAGGTCAAATGATTACTAATATCTAACAAGTTGATTGATTGATTGAAATGGTGACGATTCTAAATTAAAAACAAGTAAATAAAATTGTCGAAAATAGGTTTTAAGAAAATTCAATATTAAAAACTATCTAGGGTTGTGATTTCTTCCAATATCATTTTAAAGATGAAGTGGTTATCTTAAAGTTGGGTAGGGTAATATATGATTTATTAACCTGGAACACTAAATTATGTGTAAGCATCTGTCGATGGTCAGACACAAATACCCAGTTTAACCCAATGAACCATATGTCTATGTCAACTGACCGGCGTAAACACACACGTATAACGCAAGCGTACGTATCGTTCAAGTAGTATAAAAAGTATCGATCCCACGAGGACTTAAAATCTATTTATTAATTTTATAAGGTCAAATGATTACTAGTATCTAACAGTTTGTTTGATTGATTTGAAAAGGTGACGATTCTAAATTTAAAAATAGACAAGTAAATGAAATTGTTTTAAGGTTGATTTTAAGAAAATTCAATATTAAAAACTATCTAGGGTTGTGATTTATTCCAATATTATTTAAAGATGAAGTGGTTATCTTATAATTGGGTAGAATATTGATTTATTAACCTGGAACACTAAATATGTAAAAGCCTCTTCCGATGGTCAATTACAAAATATCCAATTTAACCTAATTGAACCATAAGTCTATGTCAACCAAATTATCTGGATTCATTAAGATTAAGTTCCAATTATGGCTACCTCCGCCCGACAGGTATATTCCTATCCTGTAAGGAATCTATTAAAAGGTTATCTATCCTCAAAGAAGATCGTGGGTTATTGAGTCTGAGGTCTTAAACCTAAAATCCCTATGTCTAGTTCATTTTAAGTTTACCTTATCAATTTTATTAGTGGCCAGTTAATAAAAAGCATTAAGATTAAGACTCAATAAATAAATCTTTATATTACCCAAATTATAATTTAACCCTTATAAACCGGTGATATTGGATTTCATCACAACCCTAGATTACTAACTTAGTTATGACACATAGCTAGGGCTAGTAAAAACTTAAAAGACATAAAATGAAAATGCTGAAAAGTAATTGCGGTGAGTTAAAATGCTAAAAAGTAAATTACAAATGAAATAAAAATGCTAAGGCAAAAGGAATTACTTTTACTATTACTAATTTAGATATCTCCCATAAAATATATATAAACTGTGATAATTTACCAACCGACCAATCTGGCGGTATCCTGATTAAGTCAAATTAGTCCAACCAGCCATATAGGTGGTAATATTTGTCCATAATCCACCATAAAGGCGGGGTACCAAAATAAATTTACCAACCGACCAATATAGCGGTTTCCTTGATTAATCAGGTTCAAACCAACAGAAAATAAATTTACCAACCGACCAATATAGCGGTATTCCTTGATTAGTCAGGTTAAACCAGATTAAAATTAAATTACCAACGCAACCAATAGCGGTATTCCTTTATTAATCATAATTTTAAATAGTAAATATTTATTTTTAAGGGAGATTAATCTAAATAGCAATAGTAAAATAATTACCTTTCACCCTAGCATAGGGAAGTTACCTCCGCATAGTGAATATAAAAAACTGTAAAATAAAGAAAGTAAATTATTATTATTACAGAACGTAATTAAAATTTACAAAACTAAATTAAAAGAAATTTAGAGAGAGAAACACTTCCTAATTACATAGAAGAAGTGAGAGAATGGTGTACTAAAAACTGAAAATTCGCGCTCTATTTATAGTAAAATTTTTCACTGTTCGCGCGTCGCGACGGCCAAGCAGTTCAGCGTCGCGACGCTGGATTGTCGACGTGGCACAATGAGAAGGCGACACGTAGCAAGGCGGCTGACTGTACATGCGACACGTGTCAAGGCGGCTAATTCTCAATTATTGTGATGACGTCATTGATGACGTGGTGATGACGTGGCGCTGACGTGGCGAAGACGCGTGTTGCCAATTGTCGGCACAATAGGATTTTGACACGTGTCGCGTGGTGATTTGGACTGAGGATGACCAGTGAGGATGATCGTGGCAAGTTGACTTCGTTGACCTTGTGACGTGGCTGATGACGTGGCGTGAACATGGCGAAGTTGACTTGTTGACCGCTGACATGGCTGATGACGAGGCGACACGTGTCAAGTCTGAGTGTCGGCAGCATATGATGATGACACGTGGCACGGCGCATGTTAGCAGATGGGATGTGATGGTGACACGTGTCACGGCGCATTTTAGCAAAGTCAAAACTTCTCAAATTGTTGACCGTTGACCAGGCGCATGTTAGCAGATTCGGCTTACGCTGGGCGTCGCGGCGCGCAGTGTTCTAGCGTCGCGACGCGCAAAGACGAAATATCCCTGTTGACGCATTTTTGTCCGGTTTTGCCCCAAATTGCCTCCAGTGCTGTCCAAACTTTATTATCTGCAAGATAACAATAAAACACATCAAAACGTTCACAAAACTCAAGAAACTATACAAAATGTTAAGTTAAATGAGTGGGAAATAGTGATATAAATGTCACTCATCACACACCCAAACCTAACATTTTGCTAGTCCTCGAGCAAAATACAAAATAAAAATAACATAACAAAATTTAACTAAGCACTTTCGTAGGGATCACGGTTGCATTTAGCATATACAACAAGCCTTTAAACCCCTAGGTGTCCCTAGTGGACGAGTGTAGTCTCGTGAGGGTTTACAGCAATGATACCCACAAACATTTTACAAAAGTAAAAAGTAGTAAAACTAATGCACACAAAAGCAAAAAGACAAGAGAAAAGAGAATAAAGAAAGTTAGTGACTAATCAGGTGAAAATCTACTCCAAATTACTATTTGTTTTGTTTCTTTCTAAATTACCGAATAAGTAAATTCTCCGATTATTTTTACCATTCTCCATATACACAGCCAACAAAATATTAATCAACTCATTTTTGCCCACAACAGTCATAAGTGCAGTTGATAAGAGAGTAATATTTTTGTCCTAAAGTTCTATCAGATTTCACACCTTTTTGTAGCAATGGAATAATTTTCTGATTTTTCTGATTTTTTCTTTGATTTTTTTTTCTATTTTTTATTTTTATACAATACCTTCCGTCTATGTAGCGAGCTTTGGGTCGGTGGCTCCCAAACCAGTTGGCTTTAGGGCACCAGGTGTTAAGACACCCCTACGAACTTAATTACTCAGACTTCAGATATATATATATTTTTGCAGCATCTTCGATCCATGTAGCGAGCTTGGGCCAATGACTCCCAAACCAGTTGGTTTTAGGGCACTAGGTATTAAAACACCCTTACAGACTTAATAACTCGGATCTCGGACGTTTTTTTTTTTTTTTTTTTTTTTTTTACTCCATCACTATTTAGAGATGCTTCCTCCAATTAAACTATAGCATGGAATATTACAAACTTTTCAATTTTAGCTCATGTCCGTATGTTCCATGTAAGTTCATAATACCTGTCAACTGAACATAAGAAGATCATTTTAGTCAGATTTATGGAGAATTCACAAATTAAATAATTCAAAATGAAATAAACAAAAATTAACTTTTATTTCGAAATAGGTTTGAGATACGCCTCAGGAGCGGAGTCAAATTCCTTACTCGGCTACCTCTTACCAATTCCACCTTTTTAGTCAAAATAAAAACACAAAACACAAAATATTTTTGTAATTTTTGAAAAATTTTCAATTTTTTTTTTTTTTCGAAAAATTTTTGGACTAACAATAAAAACAACATACACCCTAAAAAAAGGTATTAATCAACTAATTCCCTCCCTCAAACCTAAATGAGACATTGTCCCCAATGTCTTAAACAGTAAAAGGAGAGTTAGAAGGGTATACCTGGTTAGCTGAAATCTACAGGAAATTAAAGGTTAAGATCCAGATTAATTCGAAGCCTCTTACCACGATCGTCCTCAGACCAATTTATTTTTGATAGGACATGGTCAACTTGTGGTTCATAGGCTATGAGTTGGTCTATCAGATCCGGAGCAAGTCTGGCAGTGAAAAGGAGTTCTTTCATAGGTTTGACACGAACCCATTTCTCCGAGCATCATCAAGAAACACACAAAGAAAATCATAAAATCCATCAACGTTGAGTAGTCCAAGCGGTTTCTGGTGTATGTTCAGGTTCGCCCAAGAAAGCAAACTATAAAAATTTCCTCCAATGTGCCTAAGCCACCTGGCAAAGCATAAAAGCATCAGCACGGTTAATCATTTCTACCAAACGTTCAGACATACCTGATACGATCAGTTCCTCTCCGTTTGATGATCCAATAAGATTTGCCTCTGCCAAGGGTTTTGGGACGATTCCCAAAACATGACTGCCTCCTTCCTGTACGGCCTTTGAAACGATCCCCATAAGTCCGAGATTGCCTCCGCCATATATTAAATGCATATTCCTTGCAGCTATAGACTCGACCAACTCTTGTGCCGCTTCTATGTATTGTGGTTTAGTTCCAACACTACTACCGCAAAACACACAATGTTTTCAACTCGTCTTCTTGAGGTGGCTTCCATTTTTCTATGTATTTTTCTCACTCTGGATGACTTCAAAGTACAATGATGAGTTGAATTTATAATACCTGAAAAGGGTTAGTAAAAATAGCACAAGTATCTTCCAAAGGACGATTAATAATAGTACAATAGATCGTGATAGTCAAAAAAAAAAATAGGGATCCTGTCGAAAAGAAAATAAAAGAAAAACACAAAACAAATCAATATTATTAGGAAAAGACAAAGAGATATAATATGTACAAGAAAAGTAACGGCTTGATTGACATCTATGTGTCAGGGACA